>CM074724.1:395970739-396120739 GCA_037306005.1 Rhinophrynus dorsalis | reverse complement strand
GGATACTCAGCTTGAATGAGCATCAGAGTGGACACTTTATACCAAACAGCAATACAAGACTCCAGGACTCCTTGTTCACTCAGAATAAGACTCTCTTTATTGGAACAGACCACACATATTTATACACAAACCTTACATTGAAATACATGGGCCAACCAGATACAATAGGGACATAATCCAATCACAACATAGGAGACAAAAGACCAACAGCAGATGGTCACCCGGATACAATAACCCAGACATTATTACATTTCAAATACAAAAGGGTTGGTTAATTCCAGACACTGGACACAAAGACTTGATTGGTGGGAATACACATTTGAGGGACAATGGCCAGGAGTTGAAGCACGTACTCGTAGCACGTAGTTTGAATATTCGGCTTTAACCCTGGCCAATCAAGGTGTACAGTGAGTCTGCTGGTCGGCCAATCCCCGAGCCGCCTACTTTTCTCCATGCTAGGACTATGGAAGACCTTTAAACCTCCTGCTCAGTGATTCGACCAATCCGACGTTGACTCACTGCCCTCGACCCCTAGTGTTCGACTCGATGTCGAACACCAAGCCGGGAAACTCTGACTCATGGTCGGTGAATGTGTAAACCGTCAAACTTGACAGTACAGTAGACCTAGACTATTTGACATTAAACCCAGTCTATGTATACATGTTTTTAGCCAGTCTCTCATTTATAAATACAAATGTTTGACTCGCCTAGCACAGAGCAGTTCTGTGCACAAAGTTCTGTTCGACTCAACTGCCTGTTCACATAAAGTATGACACAAGTCTTTTTATCCAGGGAAATGGTTGGTCAGGTCGTACGACAGGGCCAAAAGCAGAGTCCAAACAGGGTGAAATGTCCACAGTCTCTGGTGTCCCTTGGTTAACCTTCTCAGGCCCAGACAAGGGCTCCAGTAATGGACTATGATCCGTTACAATGCGTTCAATTCCTGTAGACCTCCAGTGACGTGGTGCAGATATTATTATACTGCAGATGCAACGTTTTATTAACCCTTTGAGTGCCCAAGAGTTGAAATGCATGGATACCTCTGACACTCCAAGGGTTAACAGATGATGTTCTCTTGGGTTCGGTAATGTTTGTCATTCCAAGGGTCATCTCAACCCACTGGGCTGTTTCCTCATTCACTCCTCATTGTTCTTATGTCTGTCTGCCTCACAGAAACACTCCTGTCTATCTGTCTGTCTCCCGACTCTCCTTAAGTACCGGTCAGGAGGACACGCGGCTGGTCTTAAGGGGATAAAGGAATAGTAATGCTTAAAGGGATAGTAATACTTACAAGGGAAATTCACAATAAAAATAGCTCTAATTAATCTTCATAGTATTTGGTGCATGGAGAGTGTCATTTCAATACTGTCCGAGTTGTAGTACAAGAGTAATTGAATGATAAAGTATCCCCCTCCCACCCCTTTTACTGATGTAAAATTGGTCATAACAGATTTCCACGGTTTTTACAAGGGCCTCTTTGTCTCTTACCCGTCTCATCGGTCACTCTGTGTCTTTTCCCCCAGGCGGTCCTCAGTGACACAGACAGCGGCCTGCAGCTCTCCACCAGTGACAGGACGTCTGACCCTATAGAGAGCGAGGGCCTCGGCTTCAGCCTACGGGGTCTATCCAACAGCCTGCGCACCTCGTCCCCTCTCAGACGCTCCTCCCCGCATCGCAGCAGCTCTCCCCGGCGCAGCCTCTCACCAGCATTCAGAGATTCTGCCCTGTCTGCGGTTCATTCTGCCCTGCAGAGGAGGCAACTACAAGTCCAGGTAGAGGCAAAAACCAATGAAAGGTGTCAGCAGCCCAATGAGGGAATGTGAGAATTATGGGGTGGATATCAGGGACAAATTTCCCATTAGGTAGAGAACATGTCTAATTGAAAGGGGTGGTGATTCAGCTGCACTGGCCACACCCACAGGTCATAGCAATGTCAATCTCCCTGCACCAGACAGTACTTCCTGGTTTATGGAGTCTGGTTACTTAATCTGTTGTAAATTCCAGTTATGTAAACGGATAGTAATACTTAAAGGGGCAGTAAACTTTTTTTTTATGAAAAAATATATATTGTAGGGATTGTCCTATTGAGTAAAATAAGGGTACTCCCACTGCCGAGAGATTTATATTTCCAGAGTTATTATAGTTTGAACCCATGTTTTTTTTTACATTATCAGTGCCCTCTAGTGGTCAAATTCTAATTAGATTTCCTGTTAGATTCTAATGGAGAGGAAAGTCAGAAAAGTCAGAGACATACAGTTCTCCATAGAAGGTGATAGAAACTGAGAGTCACTTCCTGTCAGTTAGATCTATCATGAAGTAAACACAGTAAATTCACTTCCTGTCAGTTACAACTATCAGGAAGTAAACACAGGAAATTCACTTCCTGTCAGTTACAACTATCAGGAAGTAAACACAGGAAATTCACTTCCTGTCAGTTAGATCTATCAGGAAGTAAACACAGGAAATTCACTTCCTGTCAGTTACAACTATCAGGAAGTAAACACAGGAAATTCACTTCCTGTCAGTTACAACTATCAGGAAGTAAACACAGGAAATTCACTTCCTGTCAGTTAGATCTATCAGGAAGTAAACACAGGAAATTCACTTCCTGTCAGTTAGATCTATCAGGAAGTAAACACACAGTAAAGTCACTTCCTGATTATTTAAACTGCTATAAATTTTGAATAAAACATCTGACAGCGATGGGAGTGACCTTGTTTTATTCAGCAGTAAAATATGTTTTCATAAAAAAAAGTTTACTGCTCCTATAAAATGTAAAAAAAATATGTTGTAGGATTTATTCCCCCTTAGTAAATCAGTGGTACTCCCACTGCTGAAAAGTTTTTTATTCAAAAGTTATTGCAGCTCGAGCTTGAATTTTATTAGGTGCAATATCACAGTGGCCTGAAGTTGTACTGGGCGCTGTTGCCACAATATCCTATGGAGAGTTATGATCAACTGAGCGATTTCAGGCCACTGTGTTACAGCACCTAAAAAAAAAATAACGTTTGAATAAAACACCTTTCAGCAGTGGAAGTACCCTTGACTTACTTAGGGGGATAAACCCTACAATATATAATTTTTTTTTACACTTTAAGTATTACTGTCCCTTTATGTTAATTTGTTCCCCCCACCCCCCGAGCAGTTGAAAGAGTCTGACATTGGGGCTTTCTCATACCTCCTAAGTGTCCCTCTTTAGGAGGGACAGTCCCTCTTTTTGACCCAAATCCCTCTGTCCATCTTTCCCACTCTGATGTCCCTGTGTTTAGGAGATCAGACTGTGTGGTGTGTATATAAGTGTATCACTCTGGTGTCCCTGTGTTTAGGAGATCAGACTGTGTGGTGTGTATAGAAGTGTATCACCCTGGTGTCCCTGTGTTTAGGAGATCAGACTGTGTTGTGTGTATAGAAGTGTATCACCCTGGTGTCTCTGTGTTTAGGAGATCAGACTGTGTGGTGTGTATATAAGTGTATAATCACCCTGGTGTCCCTGTGTTTAGGAGATCAGACTGTGTGGTGTGTATATAAGTGTATCACTCTGGTGTCCCTGTGTTTAGGAGATCAGACTGTGTGGTGTGTATATAAGTGTATCACCCTGGTGTCCCTGTGTTTAGGAGATCAGACTGTGTGGTATGTATATAAGTGTATCACCCTGGTGTCCCTGTGTTTAGGAGATCAGACTGTGTGGTGTGTATATAAGTGTATCACCCTGGTGTCCCTGTGTTTAGGAGATCAGACTGTCTGGTGTGTATATAAGTGTATCACCCTGGTGTCCCTGTGTTTAGGAGATCAGACTGTGTGGTGTGTATAGAAGTGTATCACCCTGGTGTCCCTGTGTTTAGGAGATCAGACTGTATGGTGTGTATATAAGTGTATCACCCTGGTGTCCCTGTGTTTAGGAGATCAGACTGTGTGGTGCGTATAGAAGTGTATCACCCGGGTGTCCATGTGTTTAGGAGATCAGACTGTGTGGTGTGTGTATAAGTGTATCACCCTGGTGTCCCTGTGTTTAGGAGATCAGACTGTGTGGTATGTATATAAGTGTATCACCCTGGTGCCCCTGTGTTTAGGAGATCAGACTGTGTGGTGTGTATATAAATGTATCACCCGGGTGTCCATGTGTTTAGGAGATCAGACTGTGTGGTGTGTGTATAAGTGTATCACCCTGGTGTCCCTGTGTTTAGGAGATCAGACTGTGTGGTGTGTATATAAGTATATCACCCTGGTGTCCCTGTGTTTAGGAGATCAGACTGTGTGGTGTGTATAAGTGTATCACCCTGGTGTCCCTGTGTTTAGGAGATCAGACTGTGTGGTGTGTATATAAGTGTATCACCCTGGTGTCCCTGTGTTTAGTAGATCAGACTGTGTGGTATGTATATAAGTGTATCACCCTGGTGCCCCTGTGTTTAGGAGATCAGACTGTGTGGTGTGTATATAAATGTATCACCCGGGTGTCCATGTGTTTAGGAGATCAGACTGTGTGGTGTGTGTGTATAAGTGTATCACCCTGGTGTCCCTGTGTTTAGGAGATCAGACTGTGTGGTGTGTATATAAGTATATCACCCTGGTGTCCCTGTGTTTAGGAGATCAGACTGTGTGGTGTGTATAAGTGTATCACCCTGGTGTCCCTGTGTTTAGGAGATCAGACTGTGTGGTGTGTATATAAGTGTATCACCCTGGTGTTCCTGTGTTTAGGAGATCAGACTGTGTGGTGTGTATATAAGTATATCACCCTGGTGTCCCTGTGTTTAGGAGATCAGACTGTGTGGTGTGTATAAGTGTATCACCCTGGTGTCCCTGTGTTTAGGAGATCAGACTGTGTGGTGTGTATATAAGTGTATCACCCTGGTGTCCCTGTGTTTAGGAGATCAGACTGAGTGGTGTGTGTATATAAGTGTATCACCCTGGTGTCCCTGTGTTTAGGAGATCAGACTGTGTGGTGTGTATAGAAGTGTATCACCCTGGTGTCCCTGTGTTTAGGAGATCAGACTGTGTGGTGTGTATATAAGTGTATCACCCTGGTGTCCCTGTGTTTAGGAGATCAGACTGAGTGGTGTGTGTATATAAGTGTATCACCCTGGTGTCCCTGTGTTTAGGAGATCAGACTGTGTGGTGTGTATAGAAGTGTATCACCCTGGTGTCCCTGTGTTTAGGAGATCAGACTGTGTGGTGTGTATAAGTGTATCACCCTGGTGTCCCTGTGTTTAGGAGATCAGACTGTGTGGTGTGTATATAAGTGTATCACCCTGGTGTCCCTGTGTTTAGGAGATCAGACTGAGTGGTGTGTGTATATAAGTGTATCACCCTGGTGTCCCTGTGTTTAGGAGATCAGACTGTGTGGTGTGTATAGAAGTGTATCACCCTGGTGTCCCTGTGTTTAGGAGATCAGACTGTGCGGTGTGTATAGAAGTGTATCACCCTGGTGTCCCTGTGTTTAGGAGATCAGACTGTGTGGTGTGTATATAAGTGTATCACCCTGGTGTCCCTGTGTTTAGGAGATCAGACTGTGTGGTGTGTATATAAGTGTATCACCCTGGTGTCCCTGTGTTTAGGAGATCAGACTGTGTGGTGTGTATAGAAGTGTATCACCCTGGTGTCCCTGTGTTTAGGAGATCAGACTGTGTGGTGTGTATATAAGTATATCACCCTGGTGTCCTTGTGTTTAGGAGATCAGACTGTGTGGTGTGTATATAAGTGTATCACCCTGGTGTCCCTGTGTTTAGGAGATCAGACTGTGTGGTGTGTATATAATGGTATCACCCTGGTGTCCCTGTGTTTAGGAGATCAGACTGTGTGGTGTGTATATAAGTGTATCACCCTGGTGTCCCTGTGTTTAGGAGATCAGACTGTGTGGTGTGTATATAATGGTATCACATTGCTCCACAGCAATAAAATCCACATTAATGTTTGTTTAACCCCATAGCGACAATTGACTTACCAGGTACGTCCCGCAAAAACTGTCAGTGACAGAGGACGTACCTGGTAAGTCCCAGAAGTCCGGATCTCCTTGTGGCTGCACGCCGTTCGGACACTCCGGAATCACTTAAAAAAAAAAAAAAAGTTCCACGGGCGTTAAGGTGACAGCCGCGTACGAACACGGCTGTCACTAAGGGGTTAAACATCAATATATATGTTTAAACATTAGTCTGTGTAAATAAAATACTTTGGTCTTGTTATAAGTCACTTATTAGGTTACACAAGGAGGTGTCAATAGGTCACAAAATAGCCTAAAAATTCTCTGTAATGCCCCACCCACCAGCCACACCCACAAAAACACCCCCTAAACCATAAGTGTCCCTCTTTAGCAATTTGAAATGTTGGGAATTATGGACTATGTGGTGTGTAAATAAGTGTATCACAATGCTCCACAACAATACAACTCACATTAATGTTTGTTTAAACTTCACTATACATGTTTTTAAATTAATCTTTGTAAATAAAATAGTTTGGCATTGCCCTAGATCATTTATTAACCCTTTGAGTGCCAGAGTGCTTTGCAATGCGTTGCGTACCCCTCTGGCACTCAAAGGGTTAAGTTACACAAAGAGGTGTTAGTAGGTCATGAAATCACCTATAAATTCTTGGTAATGCCCCCCCCACCAGCCACACCCCGAGTAACACCCCCTAAAACAAAAGTGTCCCTCCTTGGCCATTTGAAATGTTGGGAGATATGCTTTCTAACTACAAGCAGTTACCTAACAGCTATGGTAATTGACTTCCCATACATTAAAACTCTGCCATTCACTCTCCTCTCTCTTTCTCCTTCCAGTGCAGATCTCCATGATCTGCAGGGCTGGATGACATCAGCACTTCCCTCGGTGCTCCCGGGAGATTTGTGTCCTCTATTTTCATGGGCAATTTGTGGAGAGGACAGTAATGTTGCTTTCGCACACAAAATTGTAGAGCGAATCGCTGACAACACTCGGCCCTGCAGATTCCAGAGATCTGCAGGGTGAACAGAAAGAGAATGGCAGAGTTTTAATCTATGGGAAACTACCTATAGTTAGAGGGCAGATTTCCTGACCCTTTAAGCCCATTTACAGGAATGTGTGTCTTAAGATCCCAAAATATTATTTTATACATCTCCTCCATCACTAATATAGCAGAAATGTATTTCTTGAATGGGCTTGATGTTCAAAGGAGCGGACAGAAGGCATTCTCTGGCTAGATGTCATATCCGTGGAGGCGGACATTATAGTTGTTAGCAGAACCAAATGACACTAACCCCGCCCACTGCACATGATAATCTTAATCCTTTGAGTGCCAGACTCCTTAAGGACCAGCTTTCTCGGGAAGTTACCTTACCTTAACGCTTTGAGTGCCAGAGGGGTATGCAATGCATTGCAAAGCAATGCGTTGCGTACTCCTCTTGCACTCAAAAGGTTAAGGACTGCTTTGAAGTATGGCGTTGAGCCAGCACACGTGACTTTCAGACCCCATTTTTAGTTACAGCACTCCTGCAGGAGCGCTGTAAGAGAAAAGTACGTGACGTGCCAGGATCGGTGATGGACCCAACATGTTACATGGTTCTTAACCCCTTAAGGACCCTTTGCTGAGTCCTGAACCGGATGCGGCAATTAAAAAAAAAAAAAAGGGTCCGTGATCCTTAAGTGCCGGCCGCATGCGAGATCGACCGGTCCATAAGGGGTTAAGGACCGGCCACGCACGCACATTGTGGTCATTGAGGACCACAGACCTTTTTTTTTTTTTTTATGCTGCATCCGGTTCCAGACTCCCCAAACAGTGTGCAGCCGCGCGGGCAGCCCGGAATTCCATGACGGTCCAGGACCGTCATGGATCCTTAAGGGGTTAAGGGGTTAAAAACTGAAGCCCAGAACTATGTATACAAACTAGAACTTTTACCCTGTGTGCGCTGCTCCTGAGTATCTGTTACACGTGCTGTGAGTGTGAGTGCTAAACGTAGTGTGAGTGGTATATTTGCTGTGAATGTGGTTACATGTGCTGTGAGTGTGAGTTTTACAAATGCTGGGAGTCTGAGTTTTACATGTGGTGTGAGTTGAGTCTAGCATGTGCTGTGAGTGTGTTACATGTGCTGTGTGTCTGAGTGTTACTTGTCCTGTGAGTCTGAGTGTTAAATTTGCTGTGAGTGTGAGTTTTATATGTTTTGTAAGTTGAGTGTTACGTGCCCTGTGATTCTAAGTGTTACATGTGCTGTGAGTCTGAGTGTTACATGTGCTGTGAGTCTGAGTGTTACATGTACTGTGAGTCTGAGTGTTACATGTGCTGTGAGTCTGAGTGTTACATGTACTGTGAGTCTGAGTGTTACATGTGCTGTGAGCATTGTACATGTGATGTGAGTGTGAGTTTAAGGTCCTGTTGTCCATCTAGCAACTGTCATGTCCCCTTCATGGACCTGACACCCAGCACTGAGTGCAGATGGTATCTCTTGAACCAAGGAACAACAGCAAAACGTATAGGGGCCATTAGGATTTTCTGGCCGTAGTAAAATAAATTGGGGGGTTATTATTACGAGGCGTTAGTTCTCTTTAATGTCTCTGTTCATTTGTAGGAGCTGCGGGGCCGGCTGGAGGCTGGACAGGAGACTGTTGGGTCATTGCGGAAACAGCTGAGCGACAACGAGAATGACCGCCGGGTCTTGGAACAAAAGATCGCCCAGCTGCAACAAGAGCTGGACAGTTCCACCCTCGCTCGCGGTGGCGCGGAGCAAGACATCTCCCGACTGCGCAGCAACGCAGAGCAGATCACTGGGTAAGAACGGATCTTCTGGTAGTCCTGTAAGGGCCATACGTTCACAGGAAAAGTGGAGTTATTTTTCTGTACGACCAGCCGCACCACTGGGAACAATGAACATTCACGTTGATTTAAAAGGGGCCTTTGCAATCCATTTGCGATCTCTTTAGCATTCGGGGGTGGAATTAGTGGGGATTTTGTGAATTTGTATTTGACCCCTCTGGTGCAGTTGATTGCCCAACAATTTGTCCATTTTCCTTTCAATAGTGGACCCTATATAACTGAATGGATGACTGTGCCTATTTGTAATATACAGCTCCTCAGTCAGTGCCATGGGCACATTGTAACTGCTCTGTGAATAACAATAATAATGTGAGTGTTTCCCAGCACCAGGAATCACTCCCAGGTTTCATATTGATGTCTGAGGCTTGTGAGAGGAGTTCTTTGTGTTTCAGTAAGAGGGGGCGCTAGAGAGACACATGATGGTACCTCAGGGTTAGTGTTGTGGTGTGAGGATTGGGTGGGGGAGCTCTGTGTTCCTGTGAGATGGGACAATAGGGAGGACTGTAGTGATACCTCCTCAGGGTTAGTGTTGTGGTATGAGGATTGGGTGGGGAGCTCTGTGTTCCTGTGAGATGGGACAATAGGGAGGACTGTAGTGACGCCTCCTCAGGGTTAGTGTTGTGGTGTGAGGATTGAGTGGGGGAGCTCTGTGTTATGGTGAGACAAAACAATAGAGAGGACTGTAGTGATACCTCCTCAGGTTTAGGGTTTGGGTGTGAGGATTGAGTGGAGGAGCTCTGTGTTCCTGTGAGATGGGACAGTAGCGAGGACTGTAGTGATACCTCCTCAGGGTTAGTGTTGTGTGTGAGGATTGAGTGGGGGAGCTCTGTGTTCTGGTGAGACGAGACAATAGAGAGGACTGTGGTGATATCTCCTCAGGGTTAGTGTTGTGGTGTGAGGAGTGAGTGGGGAGCTCTGTGTTCTGGTGAGGTGAGACAATAGAAAGGACTATATTGATACCTCCTCAGGTTTAGGATTGTGGTGTGAGGATTGAGTGGGGGAAGTCTGTGTTCTGGTGAGACAAGACAGTAGAGAGGACTATGGTGATACCTCCTCAGGGTTAGTGTTGTGGTGTGATGATTGAGTGGGGAGCTCTGTGTTCTGGTGAGATGAGACAATAGAAAGGACTGTAGTGATACCTCCTCAGGGTTAGTGTTGTGGTGTGAGGATTGGTTGGGGGAGCTCTGTGTTCTGGTGAGACAAAACAATAGAGAGGACTGTGGTGATACCTCCTCAGGTTTAGGGTTTGGGTGTGAGGATTGAGTGGAGGAGCTCTGTGTTCCTGTGAGATGGGACAATAGGGAGGACTGTAGTGATAACTTCTCGTTAGTGTTGTGGTGTGAGGACTGGATGGGGGTGAGACAAGACAATAGAGAGGACTGTGGTGATACCTCCTCAGTGTTAGTGTGGTGGCCTGAGGACTGGGTGGGGGAGCTCTGTGTTCTGCTGAGACGAGACAATAGAGAGGACTGTGGTGATAACTCCTCAGGGTTAGTGTTGTGGTGTGAGGACTGGGTGGGGGAGCTCTGTGTTCTGGTGAGGTGAGACAATATAAATGACTATGGCAGTGGTTCTCAACTCCTGTCCTCAGGACCCACTAAAAGGCCAGGATTTGATGATTTCCTTGTTAGAGCACAGGTGAGTTAATCAATGTGAATGAGCTTCTGATCACCACATCTGTGCTCTAGCAGAGAAATCCCTAAGTCCTGGCCTGTTAGCGGATCCTGAGGACAGGAGTTGAGAACCTCTGGGCTATGGTGATACCGCCTCAGATTTAGTGTTATGGTTTGAGTATTGAGTGAGGGAGCACTGTGTTCCAGTTAGATGGGACAGTAGACAGGACTTTGGTGATACCTCCTCAGGGTTAGTTTTGTGATGTGAGGATTGAGTGTGTGTGTGCTAGAGAGGACTTTTCTAATACCCCTCCAGGGTTAGCATTGAGGTCTGGGGATTGGCTGCAGGGTCTCTTTGTATTCCAGTGAGAGGGGGAGCTACAGAGGACTGTAATGATGCCCTCTCAGGGTTAGTGTTTAGATCTGAGGATTGACTGCAGGGTCTCTTTTTATTCGTTGAGAGGGGGCACTATAGATCGCCTGTGGTGATGCCCCCTCAGGGTTAGTGTTGAGGTCAGAAAGCTGAGTTCTCTGTCTCTTTGTGTCCCAGTGAAAAGGTGGCGCTAGAGAAGACTGTGCAGAACCTCCAGGAAAAGATGGACTTGCTACGACAGGAGAAGGAGAAGCTCCAGCTGGCGAATAGCGACCTTCAGCGCCAGAGGGACCTCTTGCTAGAGGAGAAGGAAGACACCTGCCAGGACCGCGACAGAGCCCTCCGCGAGGTGGACAGAGGGTGAGTGAGATGCAGAGGGAGCCTACGGGACAATGTGATAATCTGGAAGCAGATGATTGCGAGGTCTCTAGCGCATTGATTTCAGTTAATTGGAGACCTCTCAACCATTCAGGATATTCAAGGGAAAGCAACGCCTTCTAATAATTACCTCCCGCTTACCTTACTGTGGCCAGAAAATCCTAATGGCCCCTCTAAATTTATCCCTTTCTCCTTGAGTCAAGAGATAACGCATTTAATCAGTCCTGGGTGTCAAGCCCATGGAGGCGGACATGACAGTTGATAGCAGGACCACAGGAAACAAACTACGCCCACTGCAATGCGTTGCACACTCCTCTGGTCCTTAAAGGGAGAAGCAGACTCATGCACTTGACCTGCTTCAGTTTAATAACAATTTCCAGCAACTGTCATGTCCGCCCCCTTGGACCTGACCTCCAGGACCGATTCTGATGTTCTCTATTGAACAAAGACACAAGGAGCAAAATTCGTAGGGGCCATTAGAATTGTTTGGGCATAGTAATGTAAGTTAGATGTTATTACTACGAAGTGTCACTTCCATTTTAAATACACCCTCAGTCATGTGTTGAGGCTGTTGTATTTTGCTCAGTTTATAACTGTATCACACACACAGGGCCATACTTATAAAGAAAGAGAGGGGTAATTCTGGAACAAACCAGCTGAATCACAGGTGACAAATAAAAATAAGTGGACCTTTTCCCTACCTTTAGTCTCACTATATGTGTCTATTTATATTGTAACTTGTGCTTTTCATGTTAGTGACAGGCTAATCGTTGTAGAGGCTTTTGGTTTAGTAGTTGGGGAATCTCATCTCAGAAGAGCTTTGATCTCTGTCATATAATCACCACCCAGAAGACACTGGAAGGGAGCGCTCAACGGATCCACAATAACTTCAGTGCCAGTCAGAATAAAAAAAAAAAAAGTAGAAATCCAAAACTTTATTAAAGCTGCATCCTAAAAACGTATACAGTCCAGCAATATAGAAATACAGGGACGTTGTCCCGAAACGCGTTAGAGCGTGTCATCTGTGCTTTCCTTTGATCCTGTATTTCTATATTGCTGGACTGTATACGTTTTTAGGATGCAGCTTTAATAAAGTTTTGGATTTCTACTTTTTTTTTAATTCTGCCTGGCACTGAAGTTATTGTGGATCCGTTGAGCGCTCTTTTCCGATGTCTTCTTGTCTGCTGAAACCTGTGCCGAGGCTGTTGGGGGCTGCACTGGGCCCGCGTGGTCCTTTGAGACCGGGTGAGGTTATACACGATTACAAGTGCCATATGTTTTTAAGAGTGAAATGCTTTATTTTGCAACAGTAGCAGCCCTTTATTTGTTTATTATTCGTTATAATCACCGCCCTCCACGTTCTTAGGCTGCTAGAGCTAGGGACGGATTTCCCAGTAGGCACAGTAGGTAGATTTTGAGGGGCTGTGCTGGTCACACCCACATTCTGAATTGTGGATGTGTTCAGGAAAATCTCAATGTCCCTGCACCAGTTTTCTACCCCTTCACAAGCTATTATTTAACTCCTAGGATGCTAGAGAGATTTCCAAAGCATTGCAAAGCATCTTTAGCAACCAAGGGGTTAAATCCCCCCACCTTTTTTTTGCTTTTCTGTTTATGGGCCAAGGGAATTTTCTTAGCCAGGAAGTAGTGGATGGAACTGGGGGCAGGACCATGTGATGACTGGGGGTGTGGCTGTGGGTGGAGCTAAGGACACCTAGAGTTCCTTGCCTAGGGAATCCTGGGATGTAAATCCAGCCCTGGTTAGAGCCTGTCACTAATGAAAAATGATAAGGAGGAATACTCATCTGATAGGAGCGCCCACTGACGGGGGGCTTGGAAACGTGATAAGTCCTCTTTAAAAATGGAAACGGAGCATCTTCGGAAAAAAATCTAAACACAATGTAATATGTTGGAGACCTCTAGTATTCAAGGGGTTAAAAATGCCCGTTTAAATCAAAAGGGAATTGTTGGAATTCTTATGTCCCTTCCACAGTGCAGTTGTTTTGCCCCAGAATTACTCCTCTTTGCCTTTAAATATGTGGGTCTTCGTGCCATATGCGCAGAGTTCTGGGACAATCCAGGGATGCCATCCTATATAATAATTTGCTAAAACGTGTGTAACGCCACGACATGCGCAGTAGACACTGCTGCGCGTGCTGCAGTCATGCGCAGTAGAGACTGCCCGCGCTGCAGCTGATACAGAGCGGGGCTCTCCAAAGGAGCGTCCAGCTCTGTATCAGCCGTGGTGCGGGCAGTCTCCACTTTGCGTGACTGCCCCGCGACCGGCTGCCAGAGGCACTGTGGCCTGTGTAACAGGCTGTTCAACTAGTAGGAAATAAATGAACATTCCCCAAATTCCCATTAAGGTAATGGGGGGGGGGGCTTTTTTCTTAACCCTTTGAGTGCCAGAGTAGGTAAAGCAATGCGTTGCATAGCCCTCTGGCACTTAAAGGGTTAACCCCTTGAATGTTAGAGGTCTCCAGTTCATTGTTGGACCAAAGCATTGAGGACAGGTCTTCCGTTCATGGAGTTAAAGACCCATTTAAATTACAGGGATAGTAACACTTAACCCTTTAAGTGCTAGAGGGGTACGCAACGCATTGCTTGGCACTCAAAGGGTTAATATATAGTAACATTTATATTGTAGGGTTTATCCCCCTGAGGTAAAACAAGGGAACTCCCACTACTGAGAGATGTTTTATTCCAAAGTTATAGCAGCTCAAACTTTAATTTTTTTGGTACAGTATCTCAATGGCCTGAAATGTTGCTACACCATCCTATGGAGATTTATGGTCAACTGACCAGAGCTGTCTCTAGGATGGTGTAGCAACAGCGCCACTGTAATATTTCAGGCCATTGTGACACCGCACGGAAAAAAATTCAAGTTTGAGCGGATAAAACTTTGGAATAAAACACCTCTCCGCAGTGGGAGTTGCCTTGTACTCAGGAAGATAAAACTTACAATATAAATGTTACTGTATAGTAAGTGTTACTATCCCTTTAAGTGCCCCCCCGTGTTGCTGTTTATTTGTCCCAGAATTACTCCACTTGTGGTTTGTGCATACAGCCCATAGTGACGGAACGTTCTGTATATGAACCCAGAACATGTAAAGTGAACTGGGGTAAGGCGTTGGGGGGTTGAATCTACTGACTCGGGGCTCTGACCCTCCCCAGGCACAAAGCTCAGGAGCAGCTGGAAGGGAAGCTGTCGGCCCTGAGGAAGGAGCTGACGGTAGTGAAGGAATCACTGCACAAATCCAGCCTGGAGAAAGAGGTTTCGGAGGCAGAGAGAGCAGACATCTCCCAGGCCCTGTCCAAGGTGAGCTCAGCACCCGCAATTCATAACAGGGGTATTCTAGTTCCCAAAAGACCCAGGGGTTTGGACAGGCTAATGTATTAACCCCTTAAAGGAATAGTAATACTTCGTTTTATCTTTATTTTGTAGGCATTAAAAAAACATGAAGATTGATATAAGTCTTATCTCTCAAACCTTTATGGTTTATGAGATATTCACAAACAAAGTTTGCCCTCCCGCCCCTTTTACCTAGTGTAAGCCATCTCTTCTCAGATGTGGAATGCAGTCCATAGATCAGACAGATAACAGCAGGGGACAATCTTCTTCCTATGAGAACAATGAAAGCCCTGTCCCCCTTGACAAGTTTTTCAGGTTTTTCCCTTATCTTAATTGAAGATTGTCCCTCTCTGCAGTCTACTTGGGCACCTCCCTTCTGATCTGGCTGAACAGTGTTACATTAGTAAAAGGGGAGGGAGGGGGACATTTTATCATTGAATTACTCTTGAACTACAACTCTGACAGAATTGAAATAACACTCTCCAAAGTCCAAATACTACGATGATTAATTAGAGCTGCTTTTATTATGAAACATTACTATCCCTTTAAGGACTGAGGGAACATGCAATACTTTGCAATGTGTTAAATACCCCTCTGGTCTTTGTTATATACCCCTCTGGTATCTAAAGGGTTAAAGGGATAGTAATACTTAAAATGTAAAAAAAATATGTGTTGTAGGGTTTATCTCCCAGAGTAAAACAAAGGTACTCCCACTGCTGAAAGATATTTTATTAAAAATTTATAACAGCTCAAACTTGAATTTTTAGGTGCAATATCAAAGTGGCCTGAAAATTTACAGTGGCGCTGTTGCTGTCTGTCAGCGGTGGGAGTTCCCTTGTTTTATTTAGGGACGTAAACCCTACAACATATATTTTTTTTACATCTTAAAGGGATAGTAATACTTCGTTTTATCTTTATTTTATTTTGTAGGCATTAAAAAAACATGAAGAACGATATAAGTCTTATCTCTCAAACCTTTATGGTTTGAGAGATATTCACAAGCAAAGTTTCCCCTCCCGCCCCTTTTACCTAGTGTAAGCCATCTCTTCTCAGATGTGGAATCCAGTCCATAGACCAGACAGATAACAGCAGGGGACAATCTTCTTCCTATGAGAACAATGAAAGCCCTGCCCCCCTTGACAAGTTTTTCAGGTTTTTCCCTTATCTTAATTGAAGATTGTCCCTCTCTGCAGTCTACCTGGGCACCTCCCTTCTGATCTGGCTGAGCAGTGTTACATCAGTAAAAGGGGTGGGAGGGGGATACTTTGTCATTGAATTACTCTTGAACTACAACTCTGACAGAATTGAAATAACACTCTCCAAAGTCCAAATACTATGATGATTAATTAGAGCTGCTTTTATTATGAAACATTACTACCCCTTTAAGGACTGAGGGAACATGCAATACTTTGCAATGTGTTAAATACCCCTCTGGTCTTTGTTATATACCCCTCTGGTCTCTAAAGGGTTAAAGGGATAGTAATACTTAAAATGTAAAAAAGAATATATGTTGTAGGGTTTATCCCCCTGAGTAAAACAAGGGTACTTCCACTGCTGAGAGATATTTTATTAAAGAATTATAACAGCTCAAACTTGAATTTTTAGGTGCAATATCAAAGTGGCCTGAAATTTTACAGTGGCGCTGTTGCTGTCTGTCAGTGGTGGGAGTTCCCTTGTTTTATACAGGGACATAAACCCTACAGTATATATTTTTTTTACATCTTAAAGGGATAGTAATACTTCGTTTTATCTTTATTTTATTTTGTGGGCATTAAAAAAACATGAAGAACGATATAAGTCTTATCTCTCAAACCTTTATGGTTTGAGAGATATTCACAAGTAAAGTTTCCCCTCCCGCCCCTTTTACCTAGTGTAAGTCATCTCTTCTCAGATGTGGCATCCAGTCCATAGACCAGACAGATAACAGCAGGGGACAATATTCTTCCTATGAGAACAATGAAAGCCCTGCCCCCCTTGACAAGCTTTTCAGGTTTTTCCCTTATCTTAATTGAAGATTGTCCATCTCTGCAGTCTACCTGGGCACCTCCCTTCTGATCTGGCTGAGCAGTGTTACATCAGTAAAAGGGGCAGGAGGGGGATACTCTGTCATTGATTTACTCTTGTACTACAACTCTGACAGAATTGATATAACACTCTCCAAAGTCCAAATACTATGATGATTAATTAGAGCTGTTTTTATTATGAAACATTACTATCCTTTTAAATATTACTATCCCTTTAAAGTGGAACTACCACCTCTTGCTATCATGGCCCCAAATAATTACCCATCTGGCGATTAGCTGCTCAATAGCGCTAGTCGCCAGAACGATTACCGCGTTAATGAGAAATATACACCGCTCCGTTACCCTACGGCTCCTAGTAACGCCTCCTAGAGTAGACAGATTAATGCAGTAATAATTCTGGCGACTAGCGCTGTTGAGCAGCTATCGCCAGATGGGTAATTATTTGGGGCCAAGTTAGCAACGGGTGGTAGTTCTGCTTTAACCCTTTGAGTGCCAGAATGGTACGCAGCGCATTGCTTTGCAATGCGTTGCGTACCAATCTGGAATTCACAGGGTTTATAATCCTTAGTGCAACCCAATATTGCACTGTTGCTGGTAGGGACGTTAGCACACTGCGTGCTCCAGACAGGAAACAAGATCTGGGGCTTTAAAGGAGATGTAAAATTATTAAAGGAGCAGTAAACTTTTTTTTATGAAAAAATATATATTGTAGGGATTTTCCTATTAAGTAAAATAAGGGTACTCCCACTGCGGAGAGATTTATATTTCCGGAGTTATTACAGTTTAAACCCATGTTTTTTTACATTAGCAGTGCCCTCTAGTGGTCAAATTCTAATTAGATTTCCTGTTAGATTCTAATGGAGAGGAAAGTCAGAAAAGTCAGAGACTTACAGTTCTCCATAGAATGTGATAGAAACTGCTGAGTCACTTCCTGTCAGTTCGAACTATCAGGAAGTAAACACAGTAAATTCACTTCCTGATTATTTGAACTGATACAAATTTTGAATAAAACATCTGACAGCGATGGGAGTGGCCTTGTGTTATTCAGCAGGAAATGCTCTATAAAATATGTGTTTTCATAAAAAAAAGTTTACTGCTCCTTTAAATGAAAAAAATATTTATGTAAGAATGCTTTTCTTACTGAGTTAAACAAGGGTGTCCTCAATGGCGGGAGATTTTTCATTTAAAGGGATAGTAATACTTCATATGTAAAAGTATATATAGATGTTGAAGTGTTTAGCCTCTTGAGTAAAACAAGGCAGCTCTCACTGCTGAGAGTTTTTTTTATTCAAAAGTTATTACAGCTGAAACATTAATTTTTTTAGATGCAGCATCACAATGGCCTGAAATTGTACAGTGGCGCTGTTGTTACACCATTGTATGGAGGTTTATGGTCAATTGACCAGAGCTGTCGATAGGACGGTGTAGTAACAGCGCCACTGTACAATTGTAGGCCGTTGAGATACTGCGCCTAGAAAATTCAAGTTTGAGCTGCACTAAGTATTGAATAAAATACCTCTCAGCAGCTGGAGTACCTTTATTTTATTTAGGAGGATAAGCCCTACAATATATATTTTATACATATTAAGTGTTATCATCCCTTTAAATGCTCATGCATGTTTTTATTTTGCGCAAGGGCCCAGTAGGCTTTAGTTTCATCCCTTCTTGCACGTCCCTGGTGTCCAGTCTTTGTTGGCATCTCTGTGGTATTCGCCACCATGCTGGTGTCCTGATACCACTCTTTTCTGTGGCAGGTGGAGACCAGACGAGCAGAACTGGAGCTGGCGTTGAACAGACAGAGGACTGAAGAGGCGTCACTGCGCGATGCTCTGTCTAAAATGAGCGCTTTGAATGAGAGTCTGGCGCAAGACAAGACAGAGCTCAACCGCGTCATAGCTCAGGTACAGTAGCAGCGTGTCTTAGATGAAGCACGTACCGGCGGCTTTTCAGTGCTTTGGAGAACTCTTTAGTGACCAGGAATTTGAAAGCCCAATTTAAATCAATGGGAATTTTATTTGTAGCCTACGGTACAGTTTTTTCTCCAGAATTTCCTCCATTCTATGTAGTTCTCGACCCTTTGAGTGCAATACATTGTGTACCCCTCAGGCACTCAAAGGGTTAATCAGAATATGTATTTGCCCGCGTGCAGGGTGACCTCAGTTTTAAGGCGACCCCCCCAACTTTTCACACAATTCTATCCTAAACAATTCTACAAGTATATTAATAACAAAAATATTAAGGTTGATATTGGTCCTCTTAAAGGGATAGTAATACTTAAAATGTAAAAAAATATATGTTGTAGGGTTTATCCCCCTGAGTAAAAAAAGGGCACTCCCACTGCTGAAAGGTGTTTTATTCAAAAGTTATTAAAGATCAAAGTTGCATTTTTTAGGTGCAGTATCACAGTGGCCTGAAATTGTACAGTGGCGCTGTTGCTACACCATTCTATGGACAGCTCTGGTCCTGGGAGCAGAGCTGTCCATAGGATGGTGTAGCAACAGCACCACTGTACAAAGTCAGGCCACTGTAATATTGCACCTAAAAATTTCAACAAAAATTCAACTTTGGGCTGTAATAACTATTGAATAAAACACCTTTCAGCAGTGGGAGTACTCTTGTTTTACTCAGGGGGATAAACCCTACAACATATATTTTCTTACATTTTAAGTATTACTATCCCTTTAAGGCTGAGACAGGTGAACTGATTAGTGAGGATAAGGCTATAGCTGACACCTTAAAGGGACGGTAATGTCCCATAAAATCTTGTTATAGTTTTTTAGAGGATGAAAAAATAAGCTTAATGGCGCAACCCCTATCTCTCAAACTGCTTCGATTTGAGAGATATAAGCATCTAACATTCCCCCCTTCCTCCCCTTCTCCTGACGTCAGCGCTCTGCTGACAGCAGGAGATCCGGGTCCTGGGACACGCCGGAGGCTCTGCAGCGGAGCCGAAATCGCGTTATTGCAAAAGAATTACTTCATTGGAAAGGTCTACAAAGTGTGCCTGATGTGCAAGCACACTTTGTAGACCGTTCCAATTAAGTAATTCTTTTTAAATAACGCAATTTCAGCTCTGCTGCAGAGCCTTCTCTAGTTGGATGACTAAGAAACTCCTGCTGTCAGCTTTACAGCCAACATCAGGAGAAGGGGAGGGAGGGGGGAACTTTCAATGCGAATATCTCTCAGACCGTAGCAGTCTGAGAGATAGGGTTTGCACCATTAAGCTTATTTTTTCTCCTCTACAAAACTATAACATGTTTTTCTCTGTCGTCCAAAACAGATTACTGGAAACTTTGGGTAAGCGATCTGCCCCTTTAATTAGGCAGAAACAATTCTAGAATTGTATGCAGGGGGTGGAGCCTACCTTCCCTCCTGGGCTGCAGCTAGCCAAACAGCTCCAGTAAGATTTGTTCCTTGATGAAGACACAGGCAAGAGAACAGTTCTGCTATAGTTTTAGAAAATGTTTTATTTTTCTGTTAGAAATGGAATACCACCATTAGGCGGATTACCATAACTGACAATGCCCTTAGATGTGGTTAGCTCAGTGACCAGGTGTTTTTCGTGGACCTTAAGCCCTGGGGGAAAAATCTTGGGTCCATGTTCTTTCCTCAGGAGTTGCCCACCGAGGCTTCTTCTTAATACATGGTAGTCTGAAGACAGAAGATCTGCAGGAAAGGTGAGCAACCCTTTGAGTGCTGCAGGTCCACATGTCTCACAGTGCCCCTCCACACAGGGGTTTTCATTTGGAGGTCTTATTGCACACTTCTGCATGCATTGGTCTATCTGTATGTCTGCTTCTGCCCACCAAAACTGATAGGTGAGAGCCACTATCCAATTTTGCAGTTCATGGTAGGTTATGCACTAAGCCGTGATAAAGTGGAGATGACTTCTCCAGTGATATCACTTCTCCAATTCGTATGTTATTCTATAGAGCCTATGCACTAAGATCTCCAAAATTGGAGAAGTCTTAGTGCATTGGCTCCATAGACTAACATAGGAACTGGAGAGGTGATATCACTGCAGAAGTCATCACCACTTTATCACCTCTGTATCATGCCTTATTGCATCTCCCCATTTGGACTTTTTCCTTCTCTCTATTTACTTCCCCCATCTGTTTCTGCTCTCGTTTTGGCTGTGCCCCCATCCTATCTGTCCCCTCCTTTTACTCAGTTTACCTGTCTGTCTCTGTTCTGCTTTGTTTACTATTGAAATGTCGCTGCCTATATGGCAGCCTTCAGATGGGCGGCATCAGAATGTCACATGACTCAAAAGGGCTACACTAGAATGTCGCCCACATTAAAAGAGCAACATCTAAATGTCGCCCACGTACAGGTCATTTTCCCTATTGACACACACACACACACATCGTTAATTATTTCTTCTTTCTAGTTTCATCCAGCGGGCTGCGCTGTGTGTGGCTGCCATCAACCCAGGTAGATCCAGATATGATTTGTATTGGGGAATACTGCACCGGTCTTGCTGTGCAGTGGGCTTGCATGCCATTGCAGTTTCCCCTGATTATTCCTAATTATCAATTTACTCTGTAGCCCAAGCAAACTGCTTCTGGTTGGGGGGTGGGGCGGCCTGTATGTGGGCAACATTTAGATGTCACCCTTTTGATGCAGGTGACACTCTGATGTCACAGTCTAAGTGTAGATTATTCTTTTTTCTCTCTCTTTTTCTTCAGTTCTCTCTCTTTTTTCTTCAACTCCTTCACCGTGTATGGACCTGTTAATATTCAGCTCCTTCACTGTGATATATACAATATAAATACCCCCGAGGAAGTAACATTTAGTTACGAAACACGTAGGGTGATCCTATATTGGATTGTTTGATTTTTTGTTTTAGAGATATTATTATTTTAATGTATACATCTGTACAGATTTTTATTTTTGTATTATTGTGATCTATTAAATTTTATATATAGATATCACTATAAGACTCCCAAGTTAATCCGTAGCATGCCCAAGTAATATACTCCTGTAGGCTATGTGTACGGCGGGTCCTAGTGTCACAGTACCTTGTAGTGCCGCCGCTTCTGGCGATGCTTACAATGATGATCCAGCGTAATTTCCACGAGCGGTTGGACGCATCAATGCTAGATGCGTCATCTACAGGTTCGAGGCTTCAGCATGCTGCAGGCCTCTGTTTTATGCCATGCTTCCTGTAGTCTCCTCTTACTTACTTCCTCCCTCTGAGCTGCTCCTCCTACCTACTTCCTGAGGAGGGGTTTAAAGGGCAGACTGATTCCTGACTCAGTTACCCTTACGTTGGTGTTCTGAGCAGTTCATTATCTAGTATTCCTGATTCCTGTGCATGATCCGGCTTGTCTGTCCATCCATTCTGGTGTTGACCTGTGGCTCTGTATGACTACTCTCCTTGTGCGCTCCTATTTGGCTCTGATATCCTTTCTGGTGAAAACCTGTGGCTCTGGCTGACTAACCGCTCCGTGTATGACCTAGGCTTGTCCAAATACCCACTCTGGTGTTGACCTGAGGCTCTGTCCACTGCGCATCCAGCATGCCATCGCTTCAGTGGGTATCCCATCTGTTGCAAACCTGTGGCTCTGGCTGACTACCCGCTCTATGTATGACCTAGGCTTGTCTGACTATCCACTCTGGTGTTGACCTTGGGGCTCTGTCCACTGCGCATCCAGCATTCTATCGCTTCAGTAGATATCCTATCTGGTGCAAACCTGTGGCTCTGTCTGACTACCCGCTCCGTGTATGACCTTGGCTCGTCTGACTATCCGATCTGGTACTTACTAGAAGGCCCTGTCTGTTCGCTCCATGTGTTGGTTCCGTTCCTCAGACACCTTTCCTAGTACTGACCTGGGGCTCTAGCAGACACCTAGTTACTGACTGCAGGCTTCAGTCAGTAGCTTCTGTATTGCATACGATATCGACTCCGCTCCTAGGTTGACTGCAGGTTGAGTCAGTGCTAGATATGGGCGTTACCGTAACTCGAGACTCCAGCAGGCTGAGGCCTAGTCTCGGACAGTGTGGTGGAGATATTGGGAGTCTGCTGTTCCTGATACAGTACTTGCCTCTTCGATCACCCACTGTGTGTATATATATATATATATATATATATATATAACGTGGATGTGGTAAAATAGTATACCAACAAGGACTTTGATAAAGCACTCGCAGGACTTTCCGAATGAAGAAAAATAAGGTGTTTATTATTCAACGTTTCGGCTCATACAAGAGCCTTTCTCAAGACCTATATATATTGCATTACTATTCTTAAAATAAAGGTTATCTTAACTATACCGTCTGACTCATGGTTTTGCTTGCCAACCGTAACACCTAGATAGAGGACTACTATCTTCACATTGTGCCAGTTAGGATATCTGAGGAGGCAGAAAGCTGGGATTACTGAAACGAACGGAGGAGCCGGTGTTGTCACATATACCGTCACTGGGGGTTATCCAGTGAACATGAATATACCCTGAGGCTGGACTGCCTCAGTAGAAGTTGAGTGGAACGTCTGCACCTTTAATATCTGGTAGATCTGGTGATTTTCACGGTGAAGGAGGTGAATATTAACCGGTCCATACACGGTGAAGGAGGTGAATATTAACAGGTCCATACACGGTGAAGGAGTTCAATATTAACAGGTCCATACACGGTGAAGGAGTTCAATATTAACAGGTCCATACACGGTGAAGGAGGTGAATATTAACAGGTCCATACACCGTGAAGGAGGTCAATATTAACAGGTCCATACACGGTGAAGGAGTTGAGGAAAAAGAGAAAGAAAAAAGAAAAAAGAATAATCCACACTTAGACTGTGTGCGCTTTTCCTTTTTCTGTTTTTTTTGTACGTTTGGGGACTTTTATCTGGAAGTCTACAAGGAATAAGCAGCGCCGCTTTGTGGAAGACGATTTGGGGACTCCGTATTACATATCAGGTTATGCCAGGCTGTTTACTGGCGTAATAGCGCTTGGGAATTTTTGTGTGACATTCTGATGTCGCCCTTTTGACTCCGATGACATTTTGATGTCGTCCTTTTTAGGGTTGCCATGTAGGTGGAGACATTTTGATAGGATACCGTTCTGCTTCCTCCCCTTGTTCTATCATGTACCCCTGTCTGTACCGTCACTATTCCTCCGTCTCTTCTCCATCTCTCTGTTTGTCTTGTTTGCCAACCATCTCTCCTTCACTGCTATGTCCCTCACTGTCTGTTCCTGTTTCATTACTCCTCCATCTATTATAGACAACCTGCAGCTCTCCAGTTGTTGTTTGACTACAACATTTGTTATCCCCAGCTAACCGGTAGAAGCTGAGGATCATGGGACTTGTGTAACGACTGGAGAGCCACAGATTGCTTACTCCTCCCGTACCTTTTCCAGAAAATCCTAATGACCCCTGTGAATTTTGCCGTTCTGTTTTTGGCTCAAGAGATAACCTATTCAATCAGTTCTGGATGTTATACAGGCGACGTCGGGACGCCAAACACCACCCACTTCTGTGCTGACATGCTCTGTGAGCTCACGCAATTCCAGTAGATGGAGTTTTGGGTTCCGGAGTCTACCAGCAACTGACAATTTCTCATATTCACATTGATTTAAGTGGTGATTTTAACCCCCTGAATGCTAGAAATGTCTCCGGCACATTGCCAAGCAGTGTTTTAGAGACATATGTAGCATTCAATGGATTTACCCTTTGAGTGCCAGCGGGGTACGCACCGCAATGCGCTCTGTACCCATCTGTCACTTAAAGGGTTAACAACCTCATTTATATTAAAGGCCATTTTTATGTCTCCCCTGTGGTGTAATTAGTTTGCCCCAGAATTACTCCAGTTTAACGTTTTGAATACAGCACTTAACCATATGAGAGCCAGAGGGGTGCTTTGCAATGCATTGAACATCTCTCTGACACTCAAAGGGTTAGTGCTGGCTGTGAAAGCCCCTCGCTAGGGTATATGAGGGCTGTCCCCGCAGCCCAAGAAAACTGTGCTACCGGACTTCAAATTATCGCGATTCCATATCTTGCAGGACCAATCAGGATACATGTGGGGTCTCTTATCACTCATCCATTGGTGTTCTGTGCCTCAAAGTGCAACCTCAGGCTTCATCCGAATGTCTGTTCCCAGAGAAGCAGACATGCCATTACTGAATTATTCACGTGATAGTTGCCCTTTAAGAAGCAGTAAACTTTTTTATGAAAAAAAATATATACTGTAGGGTGTTTCCTGTTGCGTAAAATCAGGATACTCCCGCTGCTGAGAGATTCATATTTCCAGAGTTATTTTTGTTTAAACCTTTGGGGGTTTTTTTTTATTTACCTTAGCAGCGCCCTCTAGTGGTCAAATTCCAATTAGGTAATCTGTTACATTCTAAAGGAGAGGACAGTCAGTGACTTACAGTTCTCCACAGAATGTGATAGAAACTGCTGAGTTACTTCCTGTCAGTTAGAACTACCAGGAAGTAAACCCACAGTAAATAAACTTCCTGGTTATTTGAACTGTTATACTTTGAATAAAACAACTGACAGAGGTGGGAGTGACATGATTTTACTCCGCAGGAAAAGCTCTATAACATATAGGTTTTCATAATACATCTTTACTGCTCCTTTAAATGCTGGCCACCATAGAACCAGTAAGTGTCTGTGTTGTCTGTTACCCAGACACACTGCAGCTTTGGCCTTTGGCGTGTGCCAACCTGTCTTCCAACTGTCACATAGTAATGTGAGCAGCAATAGGAAATTGGGATTGGGGCCTAGAGCCAGGAGCCATGGAATGGGTGTTGAAAATCAGCGGTGTAAAGGTGTGTTATGATTTTGAGATGATCAGTGCAGGTATTATTATTATGTATATTTTAATATCACTGATTTACTACATGGATAAAAGATTATTAGGTTACCGTTTCCCATGAACTGTAGGACTCAATGGGGAGGTGCCCTAAGGCAGAGGCATCCGCATGTTCTCAGTCATGGGCAATATGATCAGAAAGCCATTAGTATGAGGGCCTCATTATTCTTTATATTGATAATGATGGTGAATTATGGCCTCACACCTATTCAAACATTGATTTATTTACTGACTAGTTGAAGATCCCGTTACACAGGCCACAGTGCCACTGCCAGTCGGTCGAGGGGCAGTCATGCGCAGTAGAGACTGCCCGCTGCGTGGCTGATACAGCTCTGTATCAGCTACGGCGCGGGCAGTCTCTACTGCGCATGACTGCATTGTTACCCACGTTTTAGCGAATTATTATATAGGATGAAATCAGTGACAGGATATTGAACAGATACCTGTTCTTGAACTGTATGGTACTGGCAAGCATGGGATTAGGTTTTCTGGCCTACTATTTCATACGTGCTAGTTAATTGGGTATAAAAATAGTTTAACACCTTAACCCCTTAAGGTCTGGGAAAATCTAGGGTGGATTGCACTTAAGGACCGGAGCAATTCTGACCTTTTTGACTACGTCTTTGATCAACAGTGTTTTCCCTCTAAGGCTTTTATTCCATCCACATAAGTTATATACTGTTTTTTACGCACAAATAGGGCTTTCTTTTGATACAACATTTACTTTATTAAAATTAAATAAAAGAGTAAAAAAATAAAAAAAAACTGCCATATTAATTTTTTCTCTTGGGATCATTTGGGCACAATGGGTTAAATTTTTATGACGACTGCATGAAAGGTATGACCGGTCAGTCATACCTACAAAATGGGCAGTTTTAAGTGGCACTGTTCCCCCTGGGTGAAAATCCCCATGTCTCTCTTTCCCTCCTTATTTTCCCACTTTTTCATATGTATGATTTGGCAGTGTGTATAACTCTATTACATGGCTCCACAACAATCACATTTCCATTATTTTTTTACACTTAAAATATTTATTTGATTAGTACAATTTTTTTACATATTTTAAATATTATTTTAAAAAAAAAGTTGCTTTTAGCAGGTCAGAAATGGATCTGCATCCAGCCAGCCCCCAGCACCAGCACTGAAGGGGTTAATACCCCCATCTACTGCATTGTTTTAATACACTATGTGTCTGCTCTGCTTCTCTCTCCTTTACTTTAATAGTAAGGAAGAGAGAAGCACAGCGCAGACACAAAAGGCAGTATGCTTGGCACACTGCCTTATTTAATCAAAATGCCGGTACATGTAATCGCTCCTGCAGCAATCACATGAACCGGCAGAAGTGACAAGTGCTGAGACTGAATGCTCCGATCCCGGAGTGCTCAGTCTCAGCCTGCAATGAATGATAGCAGCGTGCATGGAGGTGCGCTGCTATCATTTAACCCATGACATGCCAGGACCAACATGGGTCCTTAAGGGAAGTTTACCCGTGACGGTCCTGGCATGTCATGGGTCATTAAAGGGTTAACGATCACCCGATACGGGGGGTAGGTACAGTTAAGGACCACAGCATGTTTTTTTGTTTTTTTCCCCCAATGAATTATGGGACGACAAATCGGCATGCAGCCTCACTGCCATCCCAGAATTCCATGACCGGCCCTTAACACACAACCACCGATGACAGTCCTGGCATATCATCGGTTACTAAAGGGTTAAATTAAAATAAGCTCAGGTGGGCCGCACCCTAAAGATGAGCTGGCCGCATTTGGTCCACTAGGCTGCACGTTGGACACCCCTGCTCAAAGGTGTGATAAAGAGGGGATATCACTTCTCCAATTCCTGTGTTATTCTAAGGAGCCAATGCACTAAGATCTTACAAAAAATAGGGATCTTCGCTCATAGAATAACAAAGGAACTGGAGAGTTTATCACACAGGGGGAATTACCTCCACTTTATCACACCTTAGTGCATCATCCCCATAGGTCATATACACAGACATGAACGTGAAGCAGTCTGTTGCAACTTATACGCACAGTAGGAAACAAATCCCCCAAATTCCAGTTGATTTAAACTGGTCTTATAACCCCTTGAATTCTGGAGAAGTCTTCAACACATTGCTCCGCAGTGCATTGGAGAACCTCTGTGGAAATCAAGAGGTTAAAATGAGGATTTTAATTTCCATTATGTCCATTGCTGGACACAGGAACCAAGCTTTTAACGCTTTGAGTGCCCGTGAGGTATGCAATGCATTGCAACTCACTCAAAGGGTTAGGTTGCTACCACGTGATGGTAGGGCACTTGCAAACAGCTCTCTGGAAAAGAAGACTCTCTCCCAGACCTAATTAACCTCGGCCCAGCACAGGCTTGCCCCAGAATATCTCCTTAATAAGACCTAACTTTTTTGTTTGAGTTGGTAGGAAAATTCGTTAGATGTGTTTTTAGTTCTGCTGTAACGTTTCCTTGATTTGGTTTGAAAGTAGTGTTTACAGTTTGTTTATGGCAATACTTGCATTGTCCTGAGAGCAAGGAGACCGCATATCCCTTTAAAGGGTTAGCAATACTTGCAAATTACTAATCCCCATATTGTAGCTTTGTTAAAAAGAAACGTATTGCCCCCAGTGTCATCTCTCAAGCCCTTTATGGTTTGAGAGATGATAGCGCTCAAAGTTCCCCCCTCTCCCCCCCTTCCCTGACTGAATGCTGACCGCAGGGATATCCAGTATTACTTGCATCAGGCGGCTCTGCAGCATTGCCGAGATCGCGTTTATAAAAAAGAAATCTTTCAATAAAACGGTCTTTTACATGTGCTTGCAAACTAATCACAAACCAATCACAAACCAATCACAATCCAATCACAAACCAAGCACAAACCAAGCTCAAACCAAGCACAAACCAATCACAATCCAATCACAAACCAATCACAAACCAATCACAAACCAAGCACAAACCAATCACAATCCAATCACAAACCAAGCACAGACCAATCACAAACCGAGCACAAACCAATCACAAACCAAGCACAAACCAATCACAAACCAAATACAAACCAATAACAAACCAATCACAAACCAATCACAAACCAAGCACAAACCAATCACAAACCAATCACAATCCAATCACAAACCAATCACAAACCAAGCACAAACCAAGCACAAACCAAATACAAACTAAGCACAAACCAATCACAAACCAAGCACAAACCAAGCACAAGCCAAGCACAAGCCAAGCACAAACCAAGCACAAACCGAGCACAAACTGAGCACAAACCAATCACAAACCGAGCACAAACCAAGCACACATAGAAGACCGTTTTAGTGAAAGAGTTCTTTTTTTATAAACGCGATCTCGGCAATGCTGAAGAGCCACCTGATGCAAGTAATACCGGATATCCCTGCAGTCAGCGTTCAGTCAGGGAAGGGGGCGGGAAGGGGGAACTTTGAGCGCTATCATCTCTCACACCATAAGGGTTTGAGAGATGACACTGGGGGCAATATGTTTCTTTGTAACAAAGCTACAATATGGGGATTAGTAATTTGCAAGTATTACTATCCCTTTAAGTTGGGGCACTTATGAAGATTTCATCGTGCAGGAATCAGTACAACACTGCAGTGTTTTTTTTTTCCATAAGTGTCCCTGATTTAAAGGGATATGTGATCACCTTATTGGGGAGTGACGATTATGAGCTAAGAAGGTTTATGTCTGGAGCAAATCTACTGCACTCTAGGGGGTAAATAAATCATCCCCAAATTTTCTTGAGGCTTTTAACCCCTTGAATTTTTTGCAGACCTCTTTATCATTCAAGGGGTTAACCCTTTGAGTGCCAGAGGGGTACGGAACACATTGCAAAGCAATGCGTTCCGTACCCCTCTGGCACTCAAAGGGTTAAAAGCCCAGTGTAAATCAGTTGTAAATTTTTATTGTCCCCTACAATGTAGTTTGTTTGCTCCCTAATCTCACGTTCTGTGTGAAGTTTTTAAACTTTGAAATCTGATGAATGGAAGACATTTTTATGACTTTTTTTTTTTTAATGGGGCCTAAAGGTGTTTAAAGGGATAGTAATACTTCGTTTTAACTTTATTTTATTTTGTAGGCATTAAAAAAACATGAATAATGATATAAGTCTTATCTCTCAAACCTTTATGGTTTGAGAGATATTCACAAGCAAAGTTTCCCCTCCCGCCCCTTTTACCTAGTGTAAGCCATCTCTTCTCAGATGTGGAATCCAGTCCATAGACCAGACAGATAACAGAAGGGGACAATCTTCTTCCTATGAGAACAATGAAAGCCCTGCCCCCCTTGACAAGCTTTTCAGGTTTTTCCCTTATCTTAATTGAAGATTGTCCCTCTCTGCAGTCTACCTGGGCACCTCCCTTCTGATCTGGTTGAACAGGGGGGGATACTTTGTTTGTGAATATCTCTTAAACCATAAAGGTTTGAGAGATAAGACTTATATCATTCTTCATGTTTTTTTTAATGCCTACAAAATAAAATAAAGTTAAAACGAAGTATTACTATCCCTTTAAGGGTAAGTGCTTTTTAAAACCTTTTTTCTCACCCTCGCTCTGCATGTGCTGGAAGTCTGGGGTGCTTGTTTTTGTCTGAGCTGAAAAAAGTGCTGTTTAAAGGAGCAGTGCATTTCTTCATCACAACGTATATGTTAGACAGCTTTTCCAGCTGAGTAAAATGAGGGCTCACCCACTGCTAGAAGATGTTTCATGCAAAAGTTATAGCTGTTCACACTGTCAGGATGTAGCGTAGCTGTAACTATCACATTCCATGTAGAACAATAGTTATTACAGTTCAAACTGCCAGGATGTTGTAACACAGTAACATAGTAAATTAGGTTGAATAAAGACACAAGTCCATCAAGTCCAACCTTCTCCTCATACCCCATTAATTTTATAGCTTTCCTGCTACCAAATAAGTTAGTCTCCATCAGACCTTCCTGATCAGCCTACTAATAAACAGTATAACTCTGTATGTTCCCTTTGGAAAGAAATGTATCTAATCTTCTCTTGAATGTATCTATCATAACCACCTCCTTGGGCAAAGAATTCCACAATTTGACAGACCTTACTGTAAAAAAACCCTTTCCTCTGCTGAAGTTTAAACCTCCTTTCCTCTAATCTCAAGGGGTGTCCCCTGGTCCCCTGATCAGGCCTTGGAATAAATAGCTCACCGCAGAGATCCTTGTATTGATCTCATATACTTGTACAATGTGATAAGGTCTCCTCTTAGTCTTCTTTTCTCTAGAGTAAATAAACCAAGTTTGTCTAGTCGTTCCTCATACGTCAAGTCCTCCAGTATATTGTTGATACTGTCACACTCCATGTAGTATAATACTGACCGTTCATACTGTCAGGATGTGGTATAGCTGATCTCATTATACTATCACATTCCAAGTAGAACAATAGTTATTAGACTTCAGTCATTCAGGTGCAGGGTATCTGTTACTATCACTTTCCACTCAGTGCAGTGGTTATTACAGTTCACTGCCAGGTAGTGCTGCAGTTGCTAAAATAATTACAATAATTACAGTCCAAGATGTCACAAAGTGGTGGAACTGATTTTTCCCATTCTGTGGATAACTGTAGCCATTGACTCACCTCTCCCATACAATACGATAGAATAATTGTCCAGACACCAGGCGAACTGTAGCTGAACTTCCTGGACACTAGAGGGCACTGGTAATGTAAAAGAACCAACAGCTTAGAGGGACAGTAATGTCCCAGAAAAAATATTTATCATTTTGTAGTGCTTAAAGGGATAGTAATACCTGAAAATAAGTTTATTTTATATTGTAGCCCTTAAAAAACCATGAAAGATGATATAAGTCTTATCTCCCAAACCTTTATGGTTTGGGAGATATTCAGAAGTAAAGTTTCCCCTGGAGTGACGTCATTGCTCCACCCTTCAGATTTGGAATCCGGTCCCGGGACCAGCAGTGCCTCTCCAGAAGTGCTGAGATCATGATCTTTAAAAAGAATTTCTTAATTGGAATGGTCTACAAAGTGTGCTTTCAAACCAGGCACACTTTGTACACAGTTCCAATGAAGTAGTTATTTTCAAAGATCATGATCTCGGCACTGCTAAAGAGCTGCCTGTTGCTATGTGGAACAAATTCCAAATCTGTCCACTAGATGGCAGACTTGGCTGAAACAGCAAGGAAAAGTGAACTATACTATATTTTTCATATGAATATCTCCCAAACTATAAAGGTTTGGGAGATAAGACTTATATAATATTTAATGTTTTTTTAAGGGCTACAATATAAAATAAACTTATTTTCAGATATTACTATCCCTTTAAAAAGTTGATCAACATGCAAAAAACCCTATCTTTCAAACCGCTATGGTTTGAGAGACATTCACTGTCAAAGTTTGCCATTTCCTGCTGTCAGCTGTAAAGCTGACAGCAGGAGATCTTTGTCGGCCGACACGAGGAGACTCTTCAGCAGAGCCGCAATCTTGTTATTTAAAACAAAGTATTTCATTGGAATGGTCTATAAAGTGTGGTTGCAAACCAGGCACACTTTGTAGACCTTTCCAATTAAGTCATTTTTTTTAAATAACGCTATTGCTGCTCTGCTGCAGAGCCGTCGGTTGGTCCCCAGACAGGATTCCCCTACAGTCAGCATGGCGCTGACGGCAGAGAAAGGGGAAGGAGGGGTGACTTTGACAGTGAATATCTCTCAAACTATAATGGTTTGAAAGATAAGGTATTTTTTCAATTAGTTCAACTTTTTCAGCACTACCAAATGATAAATATTTTTTCTGGGACATTACTGTCCCTTTAATAACTCAGGAATTTCCCAGCCATGGCGTACCCTTGTTTTACTCAGCAATAAATGTTCTACAATATGTTTGTTCATAAGAAAAAGTTTACTAACCGGGAAACCTTATTATGCAAAAAAAGTTATAGAGCTTTTTCTGATGAGTTAGAACAAGAACATTCCTACTGCTGTGAGATCTTTCATTATAAAGTTATTACACTTCAAACTTGTTTTTAACTTTTAACAAACTGTTAGCCATAGCTCCATCTGGTGTCCAAAAGGGAATTATTTTATAACATTATATAGGAGTGATTAATTCATGGTGTATGGTTCTCCACATTAAGTGATGGGAACCGCGCCACCTGAAGAGCACTATAACTACTGTTCAATTAAAAAACCAGTTTGTGCTGTGTATATGTATATATACTCCATAACAAAAAAAAAAAATAAAAACTACTAATAACTACTTGCCTGGTGCAGCTTGAGAGAATGGAACCCAATAGCAAAATTGCTATGGATATGATTTAAGTGTATGAATAAATATTATTTTTAAAGACCCTTGTGTGCACTTGCTGTATGAAGGTTTGTCCATCTGCAATTTTGCTATATATAGCACGGTTTAGGCGTCAATATACATTGTATTAAAATGACATCAGTTAGTGATCCATAACCAGTATCGGCACAAACAGCAGCAACGTTTCGATCCTCTCCACGGGATCTTTGTCAAGCAGAGCGGATCGAAACATTGCTGCTGTTTGTGCCGACACTGGCTATGGGTCACTAATTGATGTAATTTTAATACAGCGTATATTGACAACTAAACCATAAGTGCGTACATTTTTCTATTTTGTTATATATGTCAAGAGCACAGCACCCGGTGGGTGGAGAGTGGTCTCAATCAAGTGTTAACCATGAGTGCCAATTATATATTTAGTATGTGTATATATATATATATATATATATATATATATATATATATATATATATGGCTTAAAACTTGAAGTCCTTTGCTAGTAGCCAGACCTGAAAAGTTACTCGCCACTGCAAACCATAACATACCAACCAGGACTGAATTTCTACTCACCAGGGCTAAATTTTCACTCGCCATTGGCTAGTGGCGAGTGGAAATTTTGAGCCCTGTATATATATATGTATATATATATATATATATATATACATTTATATGTGTGTGTGTGTATTGGAATGGAACTTTTTAATTTCCTACAGTGCAGTCTGTTTGTTCCCGAATCGCACCTCTTTGGTTTCCAGAATACAGTCCTATTTGAAGTTTTTTAATGTTGAAATCTAATGAACGGAAGACATTTTTGTGGCATTTGTTTTTTTAATGGGTGCAAAAGGTGTTTGTGGGTGAGCGCTTTTAAAAATCTTTTTCTCACCTGTAATCTGCATGCTTTAGAAGCCTAGGGTGCTTATTTGTTTTTGTCTGAGCTGGAAAAAGTGTCTGATGTTTAAAGGAAACTGCATTTTTTTCTTGAATGCAGACCGTTCCAAACTTTGATGTAAGAGTGTCAATGTTCCTGGTGTTTGGGGGACCGCATGGTTGGCTCAGGGCAGCTGCACACTTGCTCTATTGTTAAAATGACCCTGCAAGCTGTTATGAAATAAGTAGTGTGTGACCCTGCTGTGTACATTTGCCCCACACGTGTGCATGTTCATGTGTTTGATCTGTGTGCAGCTGGAGGAAGAACTGGCCTCACTACAGGGGCAGAAGCACGAGGTGGAACAGGAGAAGGCCTCGATCCGAGATGAATTGGTACGTCTGGAGCAGGAGAAGATGGACCTGGACACAGAGCGCTTTGGGTTGGATAACTCCCTGCAGGAGATGGAGCAGAGCCGGGAGAAGCTGCTGCAAGAGCTGCAGTCCCTGCGCCGGGAGCGAGCACACCTGCAGGAAGAGCTCAGTCAGGTGAGTAGGGAGGGGTTGACTATGACCAGAAGTATAAGTGAGAAGCACATTGCTGGAAAAATGAAAACGGCCTGTAGTAGAGGAGATAAACTGAAAATAGTGGCCTATAGTACAGGTGAAATGTACATAAGTGAGAGTGTAGATACTGCCTTTAGTACATAGGTGGGAGGTGGATATGACCTGCTATACGGAGGTAGAAAGGTGGATATGGCCTTCAGTACAGGTGAGATGTACATAGGTGAGAAGGTGGATACAGAGTGCAGTGTAGATGAGATGTACATAGGTGAGAAGGTGGATATGATCTGCAATACAGGTGAGATGTACATAGGTGAGAAGGTAGATACAGTGTGCAGTACAGGTGAGATGTACATAGGTGAGAAGGTGGATACAGTCTGCAGTACAGGTGAGATGTACATAGGTGGGAAGGTGGATATGATCTGCAATACCGGTGAGATGTACGTAGGTGATAAGGTGGATATGATCTGCAGTACTGGTGAGATGTACATAGGTGATAAGGTGGATACAGTCTGCAGTACAGGTGAGATGTACATAGGTAGGAAGGTGGATATGATCTGCAGTACAGGTGAGATGTACATAGGTAGGAAGGTGGATACAGTCTGCTGTACAGGTGAGATGTACAGAGGTGATAAGGTGGATACAGTCTGCTGTACAGGTGAGATGTATGTAGGTGAGAAGGTGGATATGATCTGCAGTACAGGTGAGATGTACATAGGTCATAAGGTGGATATGATCTGCAGTACAGGTGAGATGTACATAGGTGATAAGGTGGATACAGTCTGCAGTACAGGTGAGATGTACATAGGTGAGAAGCTAGATACGCTATGCAGTACAGGTGAGATGTATGTAGGTGAGAAGGTGGATACAGTCTGCAGTACAGGTGAGATGTACATAGGTGGGAAGGTGGATACAGTCTGCAGTACAGGTGAGATGTACATAGGTGATAAGGTGGATACAGTCTGCAGTACAGGTGAGATGTACATAGGTGAGAAGGTGGATATGATCTGCAGTACAGGTGAGATGTACATAGGTGATAAGATAGATACAGTATGCAGTACAGGTGAGATGTACATAGGTGGGAAGGTGGATACAGTCTGCAGTACAGGTGAGATGTACATAGGTGAGAAGGTAGATTGAGTCTGCAGTACAGGTGAGAGGTACATAGGTGATAAGGTGGATATGATCTGCAGTACAGGTGAGGTGTACATAGGTGGGAAGGTGGATACAGTCTGCAGTACAGGTGAAATGTACATAGGTGGGAAGGTGGATACAGTCTGCAGTACAGGTGAGATGTACATAGGTGTGAAGGTGGATATATTCTGCAGTACAGGTGAGATGTACATATGTGGAAAGGTGGATATAGTGTGCAGTACAGGTGAGATGTACATAGGTGAGAAGGTGGATACAGTCTGCAGTACAGGTGAGATGTACATAGGTGAGAAGGTGGATATAATCTGCACCACAGGTGAGATGTACATAGGTGGGAATGTGGATACAGTCTGCAGTACAGGTGAGATGTATGTAGGTGAGAAGGTGGATACAGTCTGCAGTACAGGTGAGATGTATGTAGGTGAGAAGGTGGATACAGTGTGCTGTACAGGTGAGATGTACTTAGGTGAGAAGGTGGATACAGTTTGCTGTACAGGTGAGATGTACATGGGTGGGAAGGTGGATACAATCTGCAGTACAGGTGAGATGTACATAGGTGGGAAGGTGGATACAGTCTGCAGCACAGGTGAGATGTACATAGGTGAGAAGGTGGATACAGTGTGCAGTACAGATGAGCAGTACATAAGTGAGAAGGTGGATACAGTCTGCAGTACAGGTGAGATGTACATAGGTGAGAAGGTGGAAATGATCTGCGGTACAGGTGAGATGTACATAGGTGGGAAGGTGGAAATGATCTGCGGTACAGGTGAGATGTACATAGGTGGGAAGGTGGATATGATCTGCAGTACAGGTGAGGTGTACATAGGTGGGAAGGTGGATATGGTCTGCGGTACAGGTGAGGTGTACATAGATGGAAAGGTGGATACAGTCTGCAGTACGGGTGAGATGTACATAGGTGGGAAGGTGGATACAGTGTGCAGCACAGGTGAGATATACATAGGTGAGAAGGTGGTTACAGTCTGCAGTACAGGTGAGATGTACATAGGTGGAAAGGTGGATACAGTGTGCAGCACAGGTGAGATGTACATAGGTGAGAAGGTGGATACAGTCTGCAGTACAGGTGAGATGTACATAGGTGGGAAGGTAGATACAGTATGCAGTACGGGTGAGATGTACATAGGTAATAAGATGGATATGATCTGCTGTACAGGTGATATGTACATAGGTGAGAAGGTGGATACAGTGTGCTGTACAGGTGAGAAGGTAGATACGGTATGCAGATGTACATAGGTGAGAAGGTGGATACATTCTGCAGTACAGGTGAGATGTGCATAGGTGGGAAGGTGAATACAGTGTGCGGTACAGGTGAGATGTACATAGGTGATAAGGTGGATATGATCTACAGTACAGGTGAGATGTACATAGGTGGGAAGGTGGATACAGTCTGCAGTACAGGTGAGATGTATGTAGGTGAGAAGGTGGATACAGTCTGCAGTACAGGTGAGATGTATGTAGGTGAGAAGGTGCATACAGTCTGCAGTACAGGTGAGATGTACATAGGTGAGAAGGTGGATACAGTGTGCAGCACAGGTGAGATGTACATAGGTGAGCAGGTGGATACAGTCTGCAGTACAGGTGAGATGTACATAGGTAATAAGATGGATATGATCTGCTGTACAGGTGATATGTACATAGGTGAGAAGGTAGATACGGTATGCAGTACAGGTGAGATGTACATAGGTGGGAAGGTGGATACAGTGTGCAGTACAGGTGAGATGTACATAGGTGATAAGGTGGATATGATCTATACAGGTGAGATGTACATAGGTGGGAAGGTGGATACAGTCTGCAGTACAGGTGAGATGTACATAGGTGGGAAGGTAGATACAGTATGCAGTACGGGTGAGATGTACATAGGTAATAAGATGGATATGATCTGCTGTACAGGTGATATGTACATAGTTGAGAAGGTGGATACAGTGTGCTGTACAGGTGAGAAGGTAGATACGGTATGCAGATGTACATAGGTGAGAAGGTGGATACATTCTGCAGTACAGGTGAGATGTGCATAGGTGGGAAGGTGGATACAGTGTGCGGTACAGGTGAGATGTACATAGGTGATAAGGTGGATATGATCTACAGTACAGGTGAGATGTACATAGGTGAGAAGGTGGATACAGTCTGCAGTACAGGTGAGATGTACATAGGTGAGAAGGTGGATACAGTCTGCAGTACAGGTGAGATGTACATAGATGGAAAGGTGGATACAGTCTGCAGTACGGGTGAGATGTACATAGGTGAGAAGGTGATTACAGTCTGCAGTACAGGTGAGATGTACATAGGTGAGCAGGTGGATACAGTCTGCAGTACAGGTGAGATGTACATAGGTAATAAGATGGATATGATCTGCTGTACAGGTGATATGTACATAGGTGAGAAGGTGGATACAGTGTGCTGTACAGGTGAGAAGGTAGATACGGTATGCAGATGTACATAGGTGAGAAGGTGGATACATTCTGCAGTACAGGTGAGATGTGCATAGGTGGGAAGGTGGATACAGTGTGCAGTACAGGTGAGATGTATGTAGGTGAGAAGGTGGATATGATCTGCAGTACAGATGAGATGTACATAGGTGGGAAGGTGGATATGGTCTGCTGTACAGGTGAGATGGTGGATATAATCTGCAGTATGGGTGAGATGTGCATAGGTGGGAAGGTGGATACAGTCTGCAGTACAGGTGAGATGTACATAGGTGGAAAGGTGTATATAGTGTGCAGTACAGGTGAGATGTACATAGGTGGGAAGGTGGATACAGTCTGCAGTACAGGTGAGATGTATGTAGATGAGAAGGTGGATATGATCTGCAGCACAGATGAGATGTACATAGGTGAGAAGGTGGATACAGTGTGCAGTACAGGTGAGATGTACATAGGTGAGAAGGTGGATACAGTCTGCAGTACAGGTGAGATGTATGTAGGTGAGAAGGTGGATACAGTCTGCAGTACTGGTGAGATGTATGTAGGTGAGAAGGTGGATGTGATCTGCAGTACATGTGAGATGTACATAGGTGAGAAGGTGGATACAGTCTGCAGTGCAGGTGAGATGTACATAGCTGAGAAGGTGGATACATTCTGCAGTACAGGTGAGATGTACATAGGTGGGAAGGTGGAAATGATCTGCGGTACAGGTGAGATGTACATAGGTGGGAAGGTGGAAATGATCTGCGGTACAGGTGAGATGTACATAGGTGGGAAGGTGGATATGATCTGCAGTACAGGTGAGGTGTACATAGGTGGGAAGGTGGATATGGTCTGCGGTACAGGTGAGGTGTACATAGGTGGGAAGGTGGATACGGTCTGCGGTACAGGTGAGGTGTACATAGGTGAGAAGGTGGATACAGTCTGCGGTACAGGTGAGATGTACATAGATGAGAAGGTGGATACAGTCTGCAGTACAGGTGAGATGTACATAGGTGAGAAGGTGGATACAGTCTGCGGTACAGGTGAGATGTACATAGGTGAGAAGGTGGATACAGTCTGCTGTACAGGTGAGATGTACATAGGTGAGAAGGTGGATACAGTCTGCTGTACAGGTGAGATGTACATAGGTGGGAAGGTGGATACAGTCTGCAGTACAGGTGAGATGTACATAGGTGATAAGGTGGATACAGTCTGCAGTACAGGTGAGATGTACATAGGTGAGAAGGTGGATATGATCTGCAGTACAGGTGAGATGTACATAGGTGATAAGATAGATACAGTATGCAGTACAGGTGAGATGTACATAGGTGGGAAGGTGGATACAGTCTGCAGTACAGGTGAGATGTACATAGGTGAGAAGGTAGATTGAGTCTGCAGTACAGGTGAGAGGTACATAGGTGATAAGGTGGATATGATCTGCAGTACAGGTGAGGTGTACATAGGTGGGAAGGTGGATACAGTCTGCAGTACAGGTGAAATGTACATAGGTGGGAAGGTGGATACAGTCTGCAGTACAGGTGAGATGTACATAGGTGTGAAGGTGGATATATTCTGCAGTACAGGTGAGATGTACATATGTGGAAAGGTGGATATAGTGTGCAGTACAGGTGAGATGTACATAGGTGAGAAGGTGGATACAGTCTGCAGTACAGGTGAGATGTACATAGGTGAGAAGGTGGATATAATCTGCACCACAGGTGAGATGTACATAGGTGGGAAGGTGGATACAGTCTGCAGTACAGGTGAGATGTATGTAGGTGAGAAGGTGGATACAGTCTGCAGTACAGGTGAGATGTATGTAGGTGAGAAGGTGGATACAGTGTGCTGTACAGGTGAGATGTACTTAGGTGAGAAGGTGGATACAGTTTGCTGTACAGGTGAGATGTACATGGGTGGGAAGGTGGATACAATCTGCAGTACAGGTGAGATGTACATAGGTGGGAAGGTGGATACAGTCTGCAGCACAGGTGAGATGTACATAGGTGAGAAGGTGGATACAGTGTGCAGTACAGATGAGCAGTACATAAGTGAGAAGGTGGATACAGTCTGCAGTACAGGTGAGATGTACATAGGTGAGAAGGTGGAAATGATCTGCGGTACAGGTGAGATGTACATAGGTGGGAAGGTGGATATGATCTGCAGTACAGGTGAGGTGTACATAGGTGGGAAGGTGGATATGATCTGCAGTACAGGTGAGGTGTACATAGGTGGGAAGGTGGATATGGTCTGCGGTACAGGTGAGGTGTACATAGATGGAAAGGTGGATACAGTCTGCAGTACGGGTGAGATGTACATAGGTGGGAAGGTGGATACAGTGTGCAGCACAGGTGAGATGTACATAGGTGAGAAGGTGGTTACAGTCTGCAGTACAGGTGAGATGTACATAGGTGGAAAGGTGGATACAGTGTGCAGCACAGGTGAGATGTACATAGGTGAGAAGGTGGATACAGTCTGCAGTACAGGTGAGATGTACATAGGTGGGAAGGTAGATACAGTATGCAGTACGGGTGAGATGTACATAGGTAATAAGATGGATATGATCTGCTGTACAGGTGATATGTACATAGGTGAGAAGGTGGATACAGTGTGCTGTACAGGTGAGAAGGTAGATACGGTATGCAGATGTACATAGGTGAGAAGGTGGATACATTCTGCAGTACAGGTGAGATGTGCATAGGTGGGAAGGTGAATACAGTGTGCGGTACAGGTGAGATGTACATAGGTGATAAGGTGGATATGATCTACAGTACAGGTGAGATGTACATAGGTGGGAAGGTGGATACAGTCTGCAGTACAGGTGAGATGTATGTAGGTGAGAAGGTGGATACAGTCTGCAGTACAGGTGAGATGTATGTAGGTGAGAAGGTGCATACAGTCTGCAGTACAGGTGAGATGTACATAGGTGAGAAGGTGGATACAGTGTGCAGCACAGGTGAGATGTACATAGGTGAGCAGGTGGATACAGTCTGCAGTACAGGTGAGATGTACATAGGTAATAAGATGGATATGATCTGCTGTACAGGTGATATGTACATAGGTGAGAAGGTAGATACGGTATGCAGTACAGGTGAGATGTACATAGGTGGGAAGGTGGATACAGTGTGCAGTACAGGTGAGATGTACATAGGTGATAAGGTGGATATGATCTATACAGGTGAGATGTACATAGGTGGGAAGGTGGATACAGTCTGCAGTACAGGTGAGATGTACATAGGTGGGAAGGTAGATACAGTATGCAGTACGGGTGAGATGTACATAGGTAATAAGATGGATATGATCTGCTGTACAGGTGATATGTACATAGTTGAGAAGGTGGATACAGTGTGCTGTACAGGTGAGAAGGTAGATACGGTATGCAGATGTACATAGGTGAGAAGGTGGATACATTCTGCAGTACAGGTGAGATGTGCATAGGTGGGAAGGTGGATACAGTGTGCGGTACAGGTGAGATGTACATAGGTGATAAGGTGGATATGATCTACAGTACAGGTGAGATGTACATAGGTGAGAAGGTGGATACAGTCTGCAGTACAGGTGAGATGTACATAGGTGAGAAGGTGGATACAGTCTGCAGTACAGGTGAGATGTACATAGATGGAAAGGTGGATACAGTCTGCAGTACGGGTGAGATGTACATAGGTGAGAAGGTGATTACAGTCTGCAGTACAGGTGAGATGTACATAGGTGAGCAGGTGGATACAGTCTGCAGTACAGGTGAGATGTACATAGGTAATAAGATGGATATGATCTGCTGTACAGGTGATATGTACATAGGTGAGAAGGTGGATACAGTGTGCTGTACAGGTGAGAAGGTAGATACGGTATGCAGATGTACATAGGTGAGAAGGTGGATACATTCTGCAGTACAGGTGAGATGTGCATAGGTGGGAAGGTGGATACAGTGTGCGGTACAGGTGAGATGTATGTAGGTGAGAAGGTGGATATGATCTGCAGTACAGATGAGATGTACATAGGTGGGAAGGTGGATATGGTCTGCTGTACAGGTGAGATGGTGGATATAATCTGCAGTATGGGTGAGATGTGCATAGGTGGGAAGGTGGATACAGTCTGCAGTACAGGTGAGATGTACATAGGTGGAAAGGTGTATATAGTGTGCAGTACAGGTGAGATGTACATAGGTGGGAAGGTGGATACAGTCTGCAGTACAGGTGAGATGTATGTAGATGAGAAGGTGGATATGATCTGCAGCACAGGTGAGATGTACATAGGTGAGAAGGTGGATACAGTGTGCAGTACAGGTGAGATGTACATAGGTGAGAAGGTGGATACAGTCTGCAGTACAGGTGAGATGTATGTAGGTGAGAAGGTGGATACAGTCTGCAGTACTGGTGAGATGTATGTAGGTGAGAAGGTGGATGTGATCTGCAGTACATGTGAGATGTACATAGGTGAGAAGGTGGATACAGTCTGCAGTGCAGGTGAGATGTACATAGCTGAGAAGGTGGATACATTCTGCAGTACAGGTGAGATGTACATAGGTGGGAAGGTGGAAATGATCTGCGGTACAGGTGAGATGTACGAAGGTGGAAATGATCTGCGGTACAGGTGAGATGTACATAGGTGGGAAGGTGGATATGATCTGCAGTACAGGTGAGGTGTACATAGGTGGGAAGGTGGATATGGTCTGCGGTACAGGTGAGGTGTACATAGGTGGGAAGGTGGATACGGTCTGCGGTACAGGTGAGGTGTACATAGGTGAGAAGGTGGATACAGTCTGCGGTACAGGTGAGATGTACATAGATGAGAAGGTGTATACAGTCTGCAGTACAGGTGAGATGTACATAGGTGAGAAGGTGGATACAGTCTGCGGTACAGGTGAGATGTACATAGGTGAGAAGGTGGATACAGTCTGCTGTACAGGTGAGATGTACATAGGTGAGAAGGTGGATACAGTCTGCTGTACAGGTGAGATGTACATAGGTGGGAAGGTGGATACAGTCTGCAGTACAGGTGAGATGTACATAGGTGATAAGGTGGATACAGTCTGCAGTATAGGTGAGATGTACATAGGTGAGAAGGTGGATATGATCTGCAGTACAGGTGAGATGTACATAGGTGATAAGATAGATACAGTATGCAGTACAGGTGAGATGTACATAGGTGGGAAGGTGGATACAGTCTGCAGTACAGGTGAGATGTACATAGGTGAGAAGGTAGATTGAGTCTGCAGTACAGGTGAGAGGTACATAGGTGATAAGGTGGATATGATCTGCAGTACAGGTGAGGTGTACATAGGTGGGAAGGTGGATACAGTCTGCAGTACAGGTGAAATGTACATAGGTGGGAAGGTGGATACAGTCTGCAGTACAGGTGAGATGTACATAGGTGTGAAGGTGGATATATTCTGCAGTACAGGTGAGATGTACATATGTGGAAAGGTGGATATAGTGTGCAGTACAGGTGAGATGTACATAGGTGAGAAGGTGGATACAGTCTGCAGTACAGGTGAGATGTACATAGGTGAGAAGGTGGATATAATCTGCACCACAGGTGAGATGTATGTAGGTGAGAAGGTGGATACAGTGTGCTGTACAGGTGAGATGTACTTAGGTGAGAAGGTGGATACAGTTTGCTGTACAGGTGAGATGTACATGGGTGGGAAGGTGGATACAATCTGCAGTACAGGTGAGATGTACATAGGTGGGAAGGTGGATACAGTCTGCAGCACAGGTGAGATGTACATAGGTGAGAAGGTGGATACAGTGTGCAGTACAGATGAGCAGTACATAAGTGAGAAGGTGGATACAGTCTGCAGTACAGGTGAGATGTACATAGGTGAGAAGGTGGAAATGATCTGCGGTACAGGTGAGATGTACATAGGTGGGAAGGTGGAAATGATCTGCGGTACAGGTGAGATGTACATAGGTGGGAAGGTGGATATGATCTGCAGTACAGGTGAGGTGTACATAGGTGGGAAGGTGGATATGGTCTGCGGTACAGGTGAGGTGTACATAGATGGAAAGGTGGATACAGTCTGCAGTACGGGTGAGATGTACATAGGTGGGAAGGTGGATACAGTGTGCAGCACAGGTGAGATGTACATAGGTGAGAAGGTGGTTACAGTCTGCAGTACAGGTGAGATGTACATAGGTGGAAAGGTGGATACAGTGTGCAGCACAGGTGAGATGTACATAGGTGAGAAGGTGGATACAGTCTGCAGTACAGGTGAGATGTACATAGGTGGGAAGGTAGATACAGTATGCAGTACGGGTGAGATGTACATAGGTAATAAGATGGATATGATCTGCTGTACAGGTGATATGTACATAGGTGAGAAGGTGGATACAGTGTGCTGTACAGGTGAGAAGGTAGATACGGTATGCAGATGTACATAGGTGAGAAGGTGGATACATTCTGCAGTACAGGTGAGATGTGCATAGGTGGGAAGGTGAATACAGTGTGCGGTACAGGTGAGATGTACATAGGTGATAAGGTGGATATGATCTACAGTACAGGTGAGATGTACATAGGTGGGAAGGTGGATACAGTCTGCAGTACAGGTGAGATGTATGTAGGTGAGAAGGTGGATACAGTCTGCAGTACAGGTGAGATGTATGTAGGTGAGAAGGTGCATACAGTCTGCAGTACAGGTGAGATGTACATAGGTGAGAAGGTGGATACAGTGTGCAGCACAGGTGAGATGTACATAGGTGAGCAGGTGGATACAGTCTGCAGTACAGGTGAGATGTACATAGGTAATAAGATGGATATGATCTGCTGTACAGGTGATATGTACATAGGTGAGAAGGTAGATACGGTATGCAGTACAGGTGAGATGTACATAGGTGGGAAGGTGGATACAGTGTGCAGTACAGGTGAGATGTACATAGGTGATAAGGTGGATATGATCTATACAGGTGAGATGTACATAGGTGGGAAGGTGGATACAGTCTGCAGTACAGGTGAGATGTACATAGGTGGGAAGGTAGATACAGTATGCAGTACGGGTGAGATGTACATAGGTAATAAGATGGATATGATCTGCTGTACAGGTGATATGTACATAGTTGAGAAGGTGGATACAGTGTGCTGTACAGGTGAGAAGGTAGATACGGTATGCAGATGTACATAGGTGAGAAGGTGGATACATTCTGCAGTACAGGTGAGATGTGCATAGGTGGGAAGGTGGATACAGTGTGCGGTACAGGTGAGATGTACATAGGTGATAAGGTGGATATGATCTACAGTACAGGTGAGATGTACATAGGTGAGAAGGTGGATACAGTCTGCAGTACAGGTGAGATGTACATAGGTGAGAAGGTGGATACAGTCTGCAGTACAGGTGAGATGTACATAGATGGAAAGGTGGATACAGTCTGCAGTACGGGTGAGATGTACATAGGTGAGAAGGTGATTACAGTCTGCAGTACAGGTGAGATGTACATAGGTGAGCAGGTGGATACAGTCTGCAGTACAGGTGAGATGTACATAGGTAATAAGATGGATATGATCTGCTGTACAGGTGATATGTACATAGGTGAGAAGGTGGATACAGTGTGCTGTACAGGTGAGAAGGTAGATACGGTATGCAGATGTACATAGGTGAGAAGGTGGATACATTCTGCAGTACAGGTGAGATGTGCATAGGTGGGAAGGTGGATACAGTGTGCGGTACAGGTGAGATGTATGTAGGTGAGAAGGTGGATATGATCTGCAGTACAGATGAGATGTACATAGGTGGGAAGGTGGATATGGTCTGCTGTACAGGTGAGATGGTGGATATAATCTGCAGTATGGGTGAGATGTGCATAGGTGGGAAGGTGGATACAGTCTGCAGTACAGGTGAGATGTACATAGGTGGAAAGGTGTATATAGTGTGCAGTACAGGTGAGATGTACATAGGTGGGAAGGTGGATACAGTCTGCAGTACAGGTGAGATGTATGTAGATGAGAAGGTGGATATGATCTGCAGCACAGGTGAGATGTACATAGGTGAGAAGGTGGATACAGTGTGCAGTACAGGTGAGATGTACATAGGTGAGAAGGTGGATACAGTCTGCAGTACAGGTGAGATGTATGTAGGTGAGAAGGTGGATACAGTCTGCAGTACTGGTGAGATGTATGTAGGTGAGAAGGTGGATGTGATCTGCAGTACATGTGAGATGTACATAGGTGAGAAGGTGGATACAGTCTGCAGTGCAGGTGAGATGTACATAGCTGAGAAGGTGGATACATTCTGCAGTACAGGTGATATGTACATAGGTGGGAAGGTGGAAATGATCTGCGGTACAGGTGAGATGTACATAGGTGGGAAGGTGGAAATGATCTGCGGTACAGGTGAGATGTACATAGGTGGGAAGGTGGATATGATCTGCAGTACAGGTGAGGTGTACATAGGTGGGAAGGTGGATATGGTCTGCGGTACAGGTGAGGTGTACATAGGTGGGAAGGTGGATACGGTCTGCGGTACAGGTGAGGTGTACATAGGTGAGAAGGTGGATACAGTCTGCGGTACAGGTGAGATGTACATAGATGAGAAGGTGGATACAGTCTGCAGTACAGGTGAGATGTACATAGGTGAGAAGGTGGATACAGTCTGCGGTACAGGTGAGATGTACATAGGTGAGAAGGTGGATACAGTCTGCTGTACAGGTGAGATGTACATAGGTGAGAAGGTGGATACAGTCTGCTGTACAGGTGAGATGTACATAGGTGGGAAGGTGGATACAGTCTGCAGTACAGGTGAGATGTACATAGGTGGGAAGGTGGATATGATCTGCAGTACAGGTGAGATGTACATAGGTGGGAAGGTGGATACTGTCTGCGGTACAGGTGAGATGTACATAGGTGAGAAGGTGGATACAGTCTGCTGTACAGGTGAGATGTACATAGGTGAGAAGGTGGATACAGTCTGCTGTACAGGTGAGATGTACATAGGTGAGAAGGTGGATACAGTCTGCGGTACAGGTGAGATGTACATAGGTGAGAAGGTGGATACAGTCTGCTGTACAGGTGAGATGTACATAGGTGAGAAGGTGGATACAGTCTGCTGTACAGGTGAGATGTACATAGGTGGGAAGGTGGATACAGTCTGCAGTACAGGTGAGATGTACATAGGTGGGAAGGTGGATATGATCTGCAGTACAGGTGAGATGTACATAGGTGGGAAGGTGGATACTGTCTGTGGTACAGGTGAGATGTACATAGGTGAGAAGGTGGGTACGGTCTGCGGTACAGGTGAGATATGACCAGTGGGGAGGTGTTGAGAAAGGGGCAGTTGATACAAAGACGTATGGAACCTGAGAGGTGCAGAGTTGAGGGGTAACAGGAAGTAGACAGGGGCCTGTGAAGGGAAGTTAAGGACTGTGGGGAGATTGAGAGTCTTTTTTTTTTTTATTGATCAAGCTAAAGAGGTGCAATTCTGGAGCAAATCATTTGCACCATAGGAGAGAAATGAAAATTCCTCAAATCCTCAGTGATTTAGAATGGACTTTAACCCCTGGAATGCTAGAATGGTCTCTAATGCATTGCTTCACAAGACCTCTGTAGTATCTGTGGGGCTGAAAGTCTCATTTAACCCTTTGCGTGCCAGAGGGGTACACAAAGATTGCTTTGCAATGTGTTGCGTACCCCTCTGGCACTCAAAGGGTTAAATCATTGGGTATGTCTTCGTCGTCTATGAGGAATGTGTAGGGACCATGGAGTACAGAGCTCCTCCTACCAGGAGGCCAGGTACTCTTCAACCAAACTCCTCCCACTCCCCACCCTCTATACCCCACAGCCAATCGAAGATCACTCCTCCGGGAGGTCGGGGAATTTTCCCTCCTGGGAAATCTTCATCAATGTTTTATGTTCTTAACTTTGTTTTCATTTATTTTTCTTCTGGATTTGGAACCCTCATATAGTGGGGAGAGTTCCTGGGACCTGTAGGTCCCGTCTCTTTGTTCAGCTCTCCTACTGGGATTGCAGAGCGGGAGACCATCCTACCTTGTAAATCATACAATGGGCGCGCTTCTTCTCGCCTTTGGTGCTGAGGAACTGTATGCCGGTCTTGGGCCTTGTGTTTTCCATGCAGTCCGATACTTCTAGTTCATGTGGGTTATTTTGGGGACTTTTTCCAGTTCTGGAGCACTTTGTATGTGGAGTGTTTTAAGTCGGGCACCAGCTGGAGCTGGCTCCTTGCACATTATTTTCTTTACCGCTCCCGATAGGGTGCAGGAGTTGGCCACTCATGCCAACCGACACGTCTCTGCATAGTGTGCATGTCTTGGTTGCTTGCACTCTCTCAGTCCTTTCCTGTTTCCTTCAGAATGGGCATGCAGTTGCTTGGAGAGCAGGCTTATAGGCCACAAACCCTTGTTTTGGTCTTGTGTGGCTCGTAGTGGGCTTTCTCCTGCTGCTGTTTGCTCAGTATGTTCCTCTGCTGGCCTTGTGATGTTTTCCGTGGGGCATTCTCATACTTTTCCTCCTGTTTTGGAACTGGAGTGGACTTGAGAGCTTTCTGTCCCTTTTTTTCTCTTCGTTGGATAAGGTTTTTGGTAAGTGGTTCACTGCACCCCCTCGTAGCCCTCCTAAGCATACCAGATCCATGTCTTTGGTTCTAAAAGCGGCTATTCCTGGCCGGTCTGTCCCTTCTTCTTCTGAGGATGAGAGTGAGATTTTGAGTGAGGGTCCTGACACCCCTCCTTCTATGATGGATTTCTATTCCAGGGATGAAAAGGAATTCTATGGATGACAAGGATTTGGAGTCTGTGGAACCCTTGATTAGGGCTATTTTTGGTGGTTCTCCAGGTTTCGAGAGGTCTTCCTAATGACCTTTCTGCAGTGTCACTGTTTAAGTGTCAGAAAAAAATCTGCTATCGCGTTTCTGGAATGCGGAATTGGATCAGATAGTTCTGGATGTGTGGTGCTTTCCAGACAAGGCATTCACGGTCTCTAAGTGTTATCTTTTTCCTATGGACAGAGTGGACTTGTGGTCGGTCTCCCTGGCAGTGGATTTGGTGGTTTCTCGCCTTTCTAACTACACCACTTTGGCTGTGCAAACTTCAGTTGCTTTTATGAATTCCACGGATAAGAAACTGGATCCCCTTCCCCTAATGCTGTTTTCTGGGCAGGGCGCTATCATCTGGGGAGCTTTTGCATCGGCCTGGGTTTGCAGGGTGATGGAAGACTGGCAAGGTCAACTTTTGCAGGTGATTCAGGATGGTGCACCACAGGAGAAAGTACTGGCATTGGTCTGTCTCCTTCAGCATGCCTCATGTTACAGTGGTGAGGCTGCATTGGACGTTGCCACAATGGCAGCCAAATCCTCTGCGGTGTCCACGGTAGCTTGCCACACTCTTTGGTTCCGGATCTAGAATACAGATACTGCATCTAAGAAAGCCTTGGTGGCTTTGCCTTTTACTGGGTTGCTTCTCTTTGGTCTGGAACATGATACGATGGTCAGTCAGATGACTGGGGAGAAGAGCACTTTGGTGCCACAAGACATGCCCCAGAGGTTTGCTGGCAAGCGGACAGGCTCTCCTTATCCTCGCTCTACTAGAGACTTTTGGGCTTCCGGACGTTTGTCCACTTCAGCCACGCTGGGTGCTTCCTTTCATTAAAAGAAAGCTGTCTCAAAGTCTCCTGATCCCAAACCTTCCTTGGCATGAAGGTGGGGGTCCAGAACTCCCCAACCCTCCTAAATTGGGGGCAGACTCCATCATTTTGTTTTTCAATGGAAGACTTCCATTTCCAATGCCTGGTTTCTGCAATTACTGACCGAGAGATATTGGATTTCATTTCTCACTCTCCCTCCTCCCTTCTTTTTCCATGTCCTTGCTCCCCTCGGACCATGGCCTGAGTCTGGCTTTTCATCAGGCCATTCATACTCTTGTGGTCACCAGAGCGGTGATCACAGTTCCTTATGACCAGCGATTCAAGGACTTTTATTCCAATCTTTTCATCATTCCAAAGAAGGATGGAGGCTTTCGTCCTTTCTTGGACCTCAAGGCACTGAACATGTTTCTTTGTGTGCCCAAATTCAAAATTGAAGACGCCGTCTCCAGTTTGTCTACAGGAATGAGTCTTACAATGTTGGTACTTCAACAACACAGGTGGATGTTCAATCCTCCCAAATCTCATTTGGGCCTGATTCATTAACTGCTGTTCCTGGGTCTTGTCTTCAACACTTCCCTCTGCAAAATCCTGTTGCCTTAGTGAAAATTGTCAGGTTTGCGGACAAAGGTTCTTCTCTTTCTGGACCAATCGAGTCATTCGGCAGTGGAATGCATGCATCTAATGGGCACTCTCATGTCCACAGTCTAAGTGATTTCTTTTGTGCAATTTAACTTCCGACCCCTTCAGCTCAATGTACTTCGATGCTGAACCCTGAGTCCAGCTCATCTTCATCACTTGGTGTTGCAGTCCAGGCACAGCAGGCGGTGTCTCCAGTGGTGGCTGACAAGTCTGACTCTGTGCCAAGGTCGCTCCTTCCTTCTCCCAGACTGGACATTGGTGACAACGGACACCAGCCTGTTCAGGGGGTAGTGGTGTGTGGACATCACTCCATTCAAGGCCACTGGTCTCCTACCGAGAATCAACTTGTGGAGCTTTGGAACATCTTCAATGCGCTGTAATCCTGGAAAAGTCTACTACAGGGCCTTCCCATTTGGGTTCAGTTTGACAATGAAACAGCAGTACCTTACATCAATCATCATAACGGCACCAGGAGTAAAGCTGCCTGGGCAGAAGTGCAAGGGATTCTGCTGTGGGCACAACTACATGTCCTTGCCCTTTCCGCCGGCTAAATTCCAGTTGTGGAAAACCGGGAGGCGGATTATCTCAGCAGGAAGTCCCTCGATCCGGGCGAATGGAAATTGAAATAGGAAAGTTTCCTTCAAATAGTGAAGCATTAGAGCAGGCCAGACATAGACACGATGGCCTCTCGTCTCAATGCCAGACTTCCTGTGTTCTGTGCCAAGGTGAGAGATCCACAGGCAGTTGCACTGACAGTTCCATGGTAGTACAATATGGTGTACATATTTTCTCCTTTGGTCCTGATTCCCAGAGTTATCGCCAAGAGAGGGAGGGAGTTCACGCTCTTCACATCGCTCCGTTCTGACCAAGACAAGCTCAATATGTTCATGGTGGATCCTGTGGCGTCTTCCTCTAGTTCCGGAACTTCTGTCTAAGGGCACTTTTCCTCATCCCAAATTGGACATCCTCTCAGTAATGGCTTGGAACTTGAAGCTGACATCTTGCAGCACAAGAACTTGAGTGATTTCATTGTCTAGACCATGCTGCAAGCTGGCAAACCTGTCTGCCAGAATCTATCACCAGATTTGGCCCGTTTGTGATCTTCACAATCTCAGTCCCTTGCATTTTCACCTTCCTTCTCTCCTGGCTTTTTTTGCAAATTGGGCTTGAGAAGGGCCTTTGGGTCAGTTCTTTTCCAGCACAAGATCGCTGGCATTCTTGAGGTTCAGACTTTCCTGCAGGGTATGACTCCTATCTTCCTTCCCTGTAGTGCTCCTGTGCCTCAGTGGGACCTGAATTTGGTTTTGGTGGTGCTTCAGTCCTCTCCTTTTGAGCCTCTAAGATCGTGTTTCTTGTGACGGTTGCTTCTGTGAGGAGGGTATCCGAGTGCTTTATCTTGCAGCTCTCCTCATCTTGCAAACGGTTACTGATGTTCAGCCTAAGGTTGTTTCAGCCTTTCAGATGAATCATGAACTGGTTCTTTCTACTTTGTGCCCCTCTCCTTCCTACCCGAAGGAAGAGGTTCTAAATACTTTAGATGTCGTTCACTGCCTTCAACAGTATATTCATTCTACCCAGTCTTTTCAGAGAATGGACACTCTCTTTGTTGTACAGAATGGCACTATGCTTCATAGACTACACTTGCTTTATGGCTCAAATGGATGATTAGACAAGCTTGTGTGCTCAAATCCCATCCTTCTCCATTCTGGATTACTGCCATTCGACCTGTACCATTAGCATTTTATGGTTGTTGAGAAATCAGGCTTCTGTGGACCAGCTTTGTAAGACTGCACCGTGGTCATCTGTCCACACTTTCACTAGATTTTGTGATGCCAGTTTTGGCTACAAAGATTTGAAGGCCATTGTTGTTTGAGTCCTCTGTCCCACTCTCTGTTTCTGGGGCTGCTTTGGGACAACCCCATGGTCCCTGCATCCCTCATAGACAAGGAAGAAAATGGATTTTTTTTTTTAACTTACAGATAAATCATTTTATCTTCATCTATAGAGGGATGCAGGGCTTCTTGCTCATTCACCTCTGCCATAGGTTGGGTTGACTTGCTACTGTGTCTCCACTTTGTTATGTTCTCTATACTGTACCTTTCCTGAGTGATGTCCGATTGGCTGAGGGGTATAGAGGGCAGGGAATGGGAGTAGTTTGGTTTAAAAGTGCCCTGTTTCCTGGTAAGTGGAGCTCTGTACCCCGTTGTCCATGCATATAGAGAAAATGATATATCGGTAAGTAAAAAAAATCCCATTTTTAATTTTTCTGCTATGGTGAAGGTGATATGCTTCTGAATTGCACCATTTTAAGTTGATGAATAAGGTCCTCTAGAAAAAGTCTGTAACCTCCCGCATGTGTCTTCTTCACTTAGCTGTCACGACAGAGGAACACGTTGAGTGAGGACCTGGTACAGAGCCGTAAGGAGGTGGAACAGCAGAGCGAGAGTCTACTCCGAGCCTCCAAGGAGAAAGAGAGTCTGATGAAAGATAAAGGCAGCCTGGTGGTACAACTGACTGCTTCAGAGAGGGAGAACCGAGCTCAAGCAGAGGAAATAGCTGCACTTAGGTACAGACACGCGGGTTCTATTACAATATAAGACATATGGTTTCTACAAGCTCATGGTATCGGACACACGGGTTCTACAGCTTAAAGGAGCAGTAAACTTTTTTTATGAAAATTTATATATTGTAGGGATTTTCCTACTGAGTAAAATAAGGGTACTCCCACTGCTGAGAGATTTATATTTCCAGAGTTATTACAGTTTAAACCCATGTGTTTTTTACATTAGCAGTGCCCTCTAGTGGTCAAATTTTAATTAGATTTCCTGTTAGATTCTAATGGAGAGAAAAGTCAGAGACATACAGTTCTCCATAGAATGTGATAGAAACTGCTGAGTCACTTCCTGTCAGTTAGAACTATCAGGAAGTAAACACAGTAAATTCACTTCCTGTCAGTTAGAACTATCAGGAAGTAAACATAGTAAATTCACTTCCTGTCAGTTACAACTATCAGGAAGTAAACACAGTAAATTCACTTCCTGTCAGTTAGAACTATCAGGAAGTAATCACAGTAAATTCACTTCCTGTCAGTTAGAACTATTAGGAAGTAAACACACAGTAAATTCACTTCCTGTCAGTTAGAACTATCAGGAAGTAAACACACAGTAAATTCACTTCCTGTCAGTTAGAACTATCAGGAAGTAAACACAGTAAATTCACTTTATGATTATTTAAACTGCTATAAATTTTTTAATAAAACATCTGACAGCAGTGGGAGTGACCTTGTTTTATTCAGCAGGAAAAGCTCTATAAAATATGTTATCATAAAAAAAAGTTTACTGCTCCTTTAAATTGTAGTTTCCCATTGCACTCCTCACTTCCTGTTATGTCCGACTACAGGAAGTGACAGACGCAAATGCAAATTGCTTCCCCCGACTGCTGAAAACCAGAAAATGCGAATACAGGTATATTTTAACCACTTAGATGCTAGAAACATCCCCAGTGGTTTTTGCAATGTCTCAGGCATTCCGTGGTGTTAAATCCAAGACGATGTAACAAAAAGTTTACACAGGAGGATGTTATTACTTGTTGGGCCACGTGCACAGTACAAAAGAGGACATATTTTGGCACAAAACAAATAGCATTCCTCTTGATATAAATGAGACATTTAACCACTTGGATGCTTGAGAGGTCTCCAACCCATTGTGAAACAATACAGGGGGACCTCTTTAGTTTTCAAGGGGGTAAATGGACAGTAATGTCCCAAAATTTTTTTTTACAGTTATGTAGAGTTTAAAATTTTAATCAAATCGCTCCAAACCCTATCTCTCAAACCACTGTGGTTTGAGAGATACAGGGATTCAAAGTTCCCCCCCTTCTCCTGATGTCAGCTGTAAGCTGATAGGTGAAGAATCAAGTCGTGCTACTCGAGGATGCTCTGCAGCAGAGCCGAATTAATTCATTGGAGAGGTCTAAAAAGTGTGCCTGTAGATCTTTCCAATGAATTCATTCTTTTTAAGTACCGCAATTTCGGCTCTGCTGAAGAGACACGTACTGGTCCCCGGACCGGGATCTCCTGCTGTCAGCTAGACGCTGACATCACGAGAAGGGAAGGGAGGGGGGAACTTTGAATCCCTATATCTCTCAAACCATAGCGGTTTGAGAGATAGGGTTTGGAGTGAATTGAGTAATATTTTAAACTCTACATAATGGTAAAAAATTTTTTTTGAACATTACTGTCCCTTTAAAAGCCCAATTTAAATCAATGAGGACTTGTATCTGTTCCCCAGTTTGCGGTTTGCTTTCTCCACAATTGTCCCTTTGTTTTTGTGCGTATGTCCTGGTGTCTCATATAAGAGCAGTTTACATTTAAGCATCAGTGTTCCTTTAACTCTCTGACTACCAGAGAGGTGAGTCTTGCGTTACTCTGCAATTTGTTGCACACTTCTGGCAGTAAGAGAGTTAAGCCTTTGAATGCCAGAATGACGTGCAGCGTATAGCAGAGCAATGCATTGCACGCCACTCCAGTGCTTACCCCTTTGAATGCCTGTAGGGGGTGCTGTAGAACAATCACCTTCATGCCTCTCTGGAACTCACACAGTTAAACATTTGAGTTCTTATTGTTGTGCAGCAGAGCAATACACTGCATGTTACGCTGGCACTTACAGGGTTAAACCTTTGAATGCTTACTGGTTGTGCAGCAGAGAGATACATTGCATACCTCTCTGGCACTTACAAGGTTAAACATTTGAGTGCTTATGGGTTGTGCAGCAGAGCGATACACTGCATACTATTCTGGCACTTAAAGGGATAGTAATACTTCGTTTTAACTTTATTTTATTTTGTAGGCATTAAAAAAACATGAAGAATGATATAAGTCTTATCTCTCAAACCTTTATGGTTTATGAGATATTCACAAGCAAAGTTCCCCTCCCGCCCCTTTTACCTAGTGTAAGCCATCTCTTCTCAGATGTGGAATCCAGTCCATAGACCAGACAGATAACAGAAGGGGACAATCTTCTTCCTATGAGAACAATGAAAGTCCTTCCCCCCTTGACAAGTTTTTCAGGTTTTTCCCTTATCTTAATTGAAGATTGTCCCTCTCTGCAGTCTACCTGGGCACCTCCCTTCTGATCTGGTTGAACAGGGAAGGGATACTTTGCTTGTGAATATCTCTTAAACCATAAAGGTTTGAGAGATAAGATTTATATAATTCTTAATGTTTTTTTTAATGCCTACAAAATAAAATAAAGTTAAAACGAAGTATTACTATCCCTTTAACAGCGTTAAACCTTTGAGTGCTTATGGGTTGTGTAGCAGAGCAATGCACTGCATACTACTCTGGCACTTACAGGGTTAAACCTTTGAGTACCTATAGGTTGTGCAGCAGAGCAATACACTGCATACCTCTCTGGCACTTACGGGGTTAAACCTTTGAGTACCTATAGGTTGTACAACAGAGCAATACACTGTATACTACTCTGGCACTTACAGAGTTAAACCTTTGAGTACCTATAGGTTGTGCAGCAGAGCAATACACTGCATACCTCTCTGGCACTTACAGGGTTAAACCTTTGAGTGTCTACAGGTTGTGCAGCAGAGCAATACATTGCATACCTCTCTGGCACTTACAGGGTTAAACCTTTGAGTACCTGTGTGTGTGTGTGTGGGGGGGAGGTTTGCGGCAGAGCATTGCATTGCACACTCATCTGGCAGTCACAGAGTTAAGGTCTTCTCCCTGTGCAGTGGGCAGGCAGCAATCAGACATGTGCCAAGGCTTAGTAACCTAGGAGTGCGGATTATAAACACACAGGTAACTCCTACTTCCTATAGCAACACAAGCTTCCCTGTGAGCGAGGAGAGAGGCAATGAGACGGGTAGGCAGTGGGGAGAGAGACCGATAACTATAGATTACAGAATTCTGTACTACCCGCAGGTCAGACAAGGAGGCTCTGGAGACGGCTCTGTTCGATGCTCAGCAGCATCTCGCTCATATCACATCCCGAAAGGAACAGCTGGAGACAGAGAGCCAGAGTCTGCAGCTGGCCAGGGAGGCTCTGCAAGGTAAGGACTTTCCCTGCTCGCCACAAAGGCAGGGCTTTTTTTACAGTAAGGACAGTAAGGATAAGGAATTCTTTGACTCGTGTAAGCAGATATTTTAGATTCTTAAAAAAATAAAAAAATTGTATACATTTATAGTTCAGAACAGTGTACAGAATTATGACACATGGTTACAATTCAGATAGATTGCTGGTCCAGGGAAATACCGATGGCCTTTTAGAGTAAGGAAGGAATGTTTTTAACCCATTTAGAAATGGCTTCAATAGTTTTTTTTTCCCCTCTCTTCAGAGATGCAGCAAAAGTTAAACTTAACCCTTTGAATGCCAGAAGGGTGCTTTGCAATGTGTTGTGCACCCCTCTGGCACTCAAAGGTTTATTGAACTCTAATTTTTTTTTTCAGCCTAATCAGTTATGTTAGTGCAGACTTTGTGTGTAAAGTGGAGTCAGGTACAAATATTTCCATTGTTTTAAGTGGGGCTTTTAACCCCTTGAATGCTGGAGGCCTCTCTAGCATTGAAGGGGTTAAGAACCCCAATTAAATCATTGAACTTTTTTTTTTTTTTTTTTATTTGTCCCCCATGGTGTAATTGGTACGCTCCAGAATGGTGCTACTTTGCTTTTACACATAAAGCTTGTCTGTTGCATATCCAGAGAGGCCATCTTGGGATTGGCGAAATGATTGGCACTGATTCACCTCTACCTGGCACTTGCGCCCTTAGCGGTTCTGGATGGTTTGTGTTCAGGGTATGCCTCCATAATAGTTGTCCAGCTTTGCATGGCATCAGGGCGGGCGTCTGAGCGGGCTGGGGCGGCTTTTTATGCCGCCCCCTGTAAAGTGCCGCCCTAGGCCTAGTTGACCTAGGCCAAGATACATCGCTGACTGCGCATGATTGTATCGCGTGAGTGAGGCGACGCAAGACTGCATCGCGTGGAGCAGTGAGGTAGCGGCCTCTTATCCCTTTGAGTCCAGAGTGGAATGCAACACATTGCAGAGCAATGCGTTGCATACCCCTCTGGCACGCAAAGGTTTAACATTACCTGGACCTTGGCCCGTGTACACGGGCTTTTACACTAGTACATATTAAACTGAACTGAACAGTATATAGATATATATGACTACCTTATAAAGAACAGCTATGTACGTAAGTCCTTCTGTTAAACAAATTAATAGCCCCTTACACTTGTAATATAACTAGTATTGAAGGCCCGCGTGCACGGGCCAGGGTGCCGCCCCCGGGCTCAGCTGCTGCCCCGGGGGTGGGGACAGGTGGTAGGCCCCACTCCGTATCGGCCGTGCCTCTGCCTGGGGACCGGTGCGTTAGTGCAGTCTCTGCTGCGCATGACTACTGTGCATGACCGCGTTGTTCCGGCAGTCTCTACTGCGCATATGAGTGTTACGCACAAGGGAGATTTGCCTCCTAGCAAATTATATTATAAGATTCCCTTTAAGGTGCGTCCATTTGTAAATATGCATCTACAAATATTACAACATACACTTTAATATTGCATTTTGGCATTCGTGTGCATTAACCATTTGAATGCCAGAGGAGTGTCCTACACTCTTGTGCACAGTGGGTTAAAGTGCACCCTATGACTTGCTGGAAGCAGATTCATACTGGCTCTGACTATGCTGTGTTTGCGGTGTGTGTGCCCAGGGGAGATCCTCTCCGTGCGCCGGCAGATGGAGACCGAGCTCCGTAATGCAGAGCGGGACAAGGAGACCCTGAGCCAGCAGCTGAGCCACGTGGAGAAGGAAGCACAGGTCACCCTGCGCAACGAGCAGAAAGCGCACGAGGAGGACGTGGAGCGGCTGAGCAGGGAGAAGGTAAGTACCATGTGGGCTTTATCTCGCTCTGTCCTCCTCTATCTCCCTCCATTCTTGTCTCTTCAATCCATTCAACCTTCAGTGTGAGCAAGTACTAGGGCTGTGGGTCAGATACACCAGAGGCGCTTCACAGTGCATTTCACACACCTCAGGTCATCAAGAGGTTAATCACTTGGATGGTAGCATATTGCTTATTGCGTGTAGTATTAAGCGTATAGCTTTTTGCGTTTAGTATATTGCTTATAGTTTAAAACATTTTGCATATAGAGTATTGCCTTGTGTGTGCATATTGTGATGCGAGTATATTGTTTGTTTTGTGTAAATTTTGTGTGTTTATGCATTGTGTCTGTGTGTTGTGTATTATGTGCATACGTTGAATGTATTGTGTTTGTATGTGTATTGCATTGTGTGTATTGCTTGTGTATGTATTGGGTGTGTTGTGTGTATTGCATGTATGTGCAATGTGTTTGTGCAAGTACTAGGGCTGTGGGTCAGATATGACTAGAGGGGCTTCACAACACATCGCACACACCTCAGGTCATCAAAAGGTTAACCACTTGAATGCTAGCAAACTTATGGAGTACAAAGTTTTGTGTTTAGCATTCTGTGTGCAGCATTTGGCTTTAAGCGTAATGCGTATAGCATTTGCATATTGCGAATAGCGTTTTGCTTATATAATGCTTTGCATATTGTGTATAGCATTTTGCGCATTGCACATAGCATTTTACATTTAGTGTACTGCATTGTGCAAATTGTGTTGTGTGTGTGTTGTGTGCGTATTTTGTGTTTGTGTGAGTATTGTGCTGTGTGAGTATTTTGTATCTGTGTTTGCGTGGGTATTGTGTACTCTGTGTGTGCATTGTATCTGTGTGTGTATGTGTATTGTAATTATTGACTTTGTGTGTGTATTGCTTGTGTATGCGTGTATTGCATGTGCTGTGTATTGCATATGTTGTGATTGTGTATTGGTTTTATGTGTAATGTGTGTGTGTTTTCATTGTAGCCTCAGCATTTCTTTGCAGAGATTTTAACAGGAGTGGCTACGGCCCCCCAACCCCACCCCCAGCCACTCCTGCCAAAACCACGCCCAGTAGTTGGACCAATGGGACAGGCAGTACAGAGGAGATTTGAATATCCCCTTCTTACTGCTTCCTCTGGGTGTGTGTGCGCCAGGGCTGCAGAATTTGTGTCACATGACCTTTTCTTCTTTTATTAGTGTATACTAGTATTGAGGACCCTTGTGCACGGGCCAAAGTGCCACTCAGCGGCCTCAGCTGCTGCTGCCCCGGAGGCAGGTGCGCACACAGGTGGTGGGCCGTGTGGAGCTCCCCGCTCCGGATTAGCCATGCCCCCACTCTGACTGGAGGCCGGCGCATTTGGCCAGTCTCTACTGCGGGCTGCATTGTTCCGACAGTCTTTACTGTTCATGTTCGTATTACGCACACAGGGAGCTTTGCATTCTAGCAAATTACATTATAGGAGGACTAGCAGTAATGTTGTGGTGTTGCCCATGCCGTTAATAAGAAAATGACGGCTTTAATGACTGGCTTGAATTTTCAGTCCTCCGCCCTTTCAGGTCCAGTAAGGTGTGCAACGCATTGCATAGCACTGAGTTACATAACTGTACATCAGTGAATGTGTGTGAGCATCCGTGTATGGGCATATCCTTGTTAACGTGCACACTTTCGAGCAACAGTGTGCAAGAGCGTATTTGAACAGCAGTGTGCGAGAGCGTGTGTGAGCTTATGTGTTTTGCGTGCATTGTGTATAGAATTTTGAGTACAGTGTATTGTGTATAGCTTATTGCCCACTAGCACTGTGTTTATTGCTTTTTACGTAAAGCGTTTTACTTATCGTGTATACCGTATAGCATATTGCATTTTTCCTATTATATATAGTTGATTTGCAGTTGCATATAGTGTTTGGTGTATTGCTTTCAGAGTTTGCGTATTGAATATAGTATCTGGAGTGTAGCATATTGCACTTTGTGTATAGCTTTTGTCGTATATCAATTTGTGTATTGTGTTTGATGTATAATTTTTGGCATGTGGCTTATAGCGTTTGGAAAATGCATATAGCTTTATGTGTATGGCGTATTGCATATAGCATTTGTTGTACTGCTGTTGGTGTATAGCGTTTGTTGTACTGCTGTTGGTGTATAGCGTTTGTCGTATTGAGTATGGTATATTGAATATAGCATTTGGGGCAGTGATTCTCAACCAGGGTGCAGTGCCACAAACATCATCTTAGGGTGCCCCATGTTTTCTATGAAGAATAACAAAAATGGCCTTTTAAATAAAGATTTATAGAAATTGTTAAGCACATTATGTTTAGTTTTGTTACTATGATTATGATACCTAATAATAACTGTATATTTATGTATTGTACCTTCATTATGCCCTTGATAAAGTACAATAAATATGTTAGGGGTGCCCCGAATGTTCTAGATTATGTGTTAGGGGTCCCCTGTACAAAAAAAGATTGAGAACCACTGATTTGGGGTATAGCTTTTGCCAGTGTTTGGCGTATGGTGTACAGCATATGGCATTTTTTGTATAGCATTTTATGTATAGTGTTTGGAATATATCGCAGCATTTGGCATATAGCATATTGCGTATAGTGTTTGGTGCACAGAGTTTGGCTTGTAGCACTTTGTCTATAGTGATTTACGTTTGTCGAATAACATTTGGCGTATTGCGTGTATCGTTCTGTGTTGTACATATAGCATTGGTGTGTGGCGTGGTGTGTATAGCATTGTGCGTATTGCACATAGCATTTTGAGTGTAGCGTTTAACATATTGTATGTATAGCGTTGTGCGTGTAGCGAGTAGCATTTTGCATACAGCAATGTGTGTATCGCATAGTGCATATAGTATATTGTGTGTTTCACGTGTATTGTATGTGTGAGTATTATATGTATTGTGTGTGTGTGTTGTGTGTATTCTGTGTGTGTGTTACACCCCCTGGACACTCCTTTCAAAATCATGCCTCCAGTGGTTGGACCAATAGGACAGGCAGTATAAAGGAGATTTGAATAAATCCTCCTTACTGCCGCCCTGGGTGTGTGTGTGGCCATTCACACAGAACTCGTCTTTTATATATAAAGTTGTGTGAAAAAGAAAGTTCACCCTCTTTGAATTCTATGGGTTTTACATATCAGGACATAATAACAATCATCTGTTCCTTAGCAGGTCTAAAAATTAGGTAAATACAACCTCAGATGAACAACAACACATGACATATTGCACCGTGTCGTGATTTATTTAACAAAAATAAAGCCAAAATGGAGAAAGCCATGTGTGAAAATCTAAGTGCACCCTTACAGCTTCCATAGGAATTAAGATGATAAAGGGATAGTAATACTTAAAATGTAAAAAAAAATATGTTGTAGGGTTTATCCCCCTGAGTAAAACAAGGGTACTCCCACTGCTGAAAGGTGTTTCATTCAAAAGTTATTAATTTTCAAAGTTGAATTTTTTAGGTGCAATATCACAGTGGCCTGAAATTGTACAGTGGCGCTGTTGCTACACCATCCTATGGAGATTTATGGTCAACTGACCAGAGCTGTCCATAGGATCGTGTAGCAACAGCGCCACTGTACAATTTCAGGCCACTGTGATATTGCACCTAAAAAATTCAACTTTGAAAATTAATAACTTTTGAATGAAACACCTCTCAGCAGTGGGAGTACTCTTGTTTTACTCAGGGGGATAAGCCCTACAACATATTTTTTTTTACATTTTAAGTATTACTATCCCTATAAGTAGCAGACAGTTACTGCTAATCAAATGCCCTTGATTAATTGATCATCAGCAAGTGTGACACCTCTATAAAAGCTGACGTTTTAGCAGTTTGCTGGTCTGGTTTAAATTAAAAATCATTATTTCTAACCTTGTCAACATCTTGACTGTATTTGCTATTCATTTTGCAACTTAATTGATGTACGTTTTCAGGGAAAACAAGGTGATTTCTGAATCGACCCCAAACTTTTTAATGGTAATGTATGTGTGTATGAATGTATGGGTGTTTATGAATATGCATGAGTTTATATGAATGTGTGTGAGTATGTATGAATGTGGATGAATGACTGAATGCATGTGTGTGTATGAGTGTATATGTATGCATATGTATATCAGTGTGTTTGTATGAGTGTGTATAAATGTGTGAGTGAGTGTATATATGTGTGTGCTTGTATACCTATGTGATCCTAAAGTGTGCGCATTCAGACTTGCACTGTATGGCACTCAGAAGGTGCAGATGAATACAAACCGGTCCTCTGCCCAACTGAGTTTGAGAGACCTGTAGCAAATTAACTATCTCCAGCAGTGAGTGAACAGGAAAAGCCCTGCAATATGCTATTCCTTAATATTCCACTGGGGGGTGCAGGGAACTTTTCTTATGTCCTTTTCTCTGTTCTCTCATCTTTCTGTACTAATCCACATGTCAGCGCTCTGGGTGGAGCCACCCAAGCCTAAGGGTTCAAACCTCCCCATTGGTTAAGATTTTTTTATGTGCCAAAGGTGCAATTCAGGACCCCACAGAATAAGAAGAACATAACCATCCCTCTATAATAATAAAAAATTTCTGCTTCTTTGACCCTTTCAGGGCCACAGGGGTATCCAAAGCATTGCTTTGCAATGTATTGTATATCCTTGTCGCACTCAAAGGGTTAAAAAAGGACTAGGAAAACAGGCAGATGGGATTGTTGGACCCCACATTTACCTTTTTTCTTTTGGGGGTGCGCAGGATGCAATGCGCCTGGAACTGGAGCTGGAGAAGGAGAAGCTGGTACATCGCCTGACGCAGGAGCGGGAGGAGCTGTTCGCACGCTGTGAGACTGAGCGCGAAGAGATGAGCGAAGAAATTGCTGCTCTGCAGCAGGAGCGAGACGACAGCCTACTACAGGCCGAGAGCGAGAAACAGCAGGTGAGTAAGACGTGGGACCTGAACAGAGTGGGGGGGACTTATAACACAGATGTAACATAGTTAATGAGGCTGAAAAAAGACATGTATGTATGTATGTGTGTATGTATATCTATATTTACACGGCACCACACAGTGTACGTAGCGCTGACAACAGACGTATGTCACAATAAATAAAAGGAGATAAAATAAGTGTCACATTCATAGAAACAATAAAAGGATCAAAATCACAGCCAGGAAATTACAGACCTGTAAGCTTGACATCTGTGCTAGGGAAACTGTTTGAAGGGGTTGCTAAGGGAATATATTCAAGAATTCATCTTGAACAGAAATATCATTAGTGGGAGCCAACATGGCTTTGTGACAGACAGGTCTTGTCAGACTAACATGATCGCATTTTATGAAAAAGTGAGTAATAATATAGATGCGGAAGCGGCGGTTGATGTGATCTATTTAGACTTTACTAAGGCATGTGATACAGTTCCGCACAAGAGGTTACTGTACAAATTGAATGAAATAGGCTTAGGGGCAAACATCTGTGATTGGACTGGAAATTGGCTGATGTCAATGTCACATCGAGGCTGATTATAAACCAGCTGCACAGACTGAAACTTTCAAAGTGATAGTAATACTTCAAAAAAAATATATTTTATATTGTACCATTAAAAATCATTAAGAACAATATCAGTCTTATCTCTCAAACCTTTATGGATTAAGAGATATTCACAAGCAAAGTTTAACCTCACTGACATCACCGCTCTAGCTGTCAGATTTGGAATCCAGTCGGCAGACCGGCCGCGGCTCTACAGCAGAGCCGAGATCGCAAGATATAAGAAGAACTACTTCATTGAAATGGTATACAAAGTGTGCCTGGTTTGCAAGCACATTTTGTAGACCGTTCCAATGAACTAGTTATTTTTATATCTTGCAATCTCGGCTCTGCTGAAGAGCCGCAGTCTGATCTGTGGACTGGATTCCAAATCTGACAGCTAGATGGCAGACTTGACCATTCTGGTCAGTGAGGGGAAACTTTGCTTGTGAATATCTCTCAAATCATAAAGGTTTGAGAGAAAAGACTGATATCGATCTTAATGATTTTTTAATGGCTACAATATAAAAAAACAATTTTTTGAAGTATTACTATCACTTTAACCACGTGAAAGTTAGGGCGGTCTCCAACACGTTGGTGTCCAATGTACCGGAGATCTGGCTGGCATTCTAGGAGTAAAAAGCCCATTTAAATAATCAGGAATTTGAGGATTTCGATTTTATTTGCCCCTTATAGTATAGTTGGTTTGTCCCAGAAAGTCACCAGTTCATCTTTGTACATCTCTATCCTTATGTCCCCTCTCGCAGGCGCTCTCCATGAAAGAGTCTGAAAAGGCTTCACTGACCGAGAAATTGGGCAATGCCCAACACAACCTCGCCAGCCTCACCCGGGAACTGGAACGCCAGAAACGGGAGAACCAGATCCGCCAGGAACAAGACCGGGTAAGTGCTACATAGTCACATGCTTCCTGGGCATGAATTATAGGGGGGGGCCTGATTTGCACACAAAGGAGTGGGGAGGTAAAAAATCTGCCTGTGTTGAAGTTAGCCTACAAATCATACGGCTGGATCACGGGTGATTCACTAGAATGTATGACTGCTTTTCCAAAGCGCACAACCCACTGTCATGAAGACTTTAAAGGGAAAGTAATGTTTCACAATAAAAGCAGCTGCAATTAATCTTCATAGTATTTGGACCATAGAGAGTGTTATTTCAGTTCTGTCAGAGTTGTAGTACAAGATTAATTCAATGACAAAATATCCCCCTCCCGCCCCTTTTACCTAGTGTAAGTCACCTCCCCTCAGATGTGGAATCTGGTCTCTTGACCGGACAGGTCACAGCAAGGGACAGTCTTCTTACTGTGATCATAAGGAAAACCCTGCCCCCCTTGACATGTTTTTCCTTATGTTCACTGAAGATTGTCCCTCTCTGCGATCCATCCGAACAGTCTTGCTGCTCTGAGGTGAGCAGTGTTACATCAGTAAAAGGGGTGGGAGGGGGATACTTTATCATTCAATTACTCTTGAACTACAACTCTGACAGTAGTGAAATAACATTCTCCATAGTCCAGATACTATGAAGATTAATTAGAGCTGCTTTTATTGTGAAACATTACTGTCCCTTTAATGCAAGCACGCCCCAAACACATCCCCTATGCCACATGCCCTATACCCCACTCTGGAAAATGGAGTAGCATTTTCTGTGCACAGTGTTACTGCGTCAGGTAGAATGTGCCTCAAAACACCCTCCTCTTCGCACCGGCAGCGTTAGGGGGAAAGAAAATCGAATCCAGTGCTTGGTTTAACACGGAAACGTATTAGAACATTCCCCATCCAACTGCTAAACTCTTAAGAGGAACAGCAAAAACACAGACATAATTTTTGGCCTTTATTAGGGCTCGTACTTGAAGTGCAGCCGTGTCTTTCTCCAGACACAAGAAGAGGAACGACCCATTCCTGGCGCACCTTTCCATTAGGGAGATGAAAAAAAACAACAACAACAACAAAATGAAGAGTGAGAACACTTAGTAGTTTTGAATAAAGATTTCAGATATGTTAATTTGCATTCAAGATAACAGGTCTGCTCAAAAATATATCACCAAATTATTATCGTATTGTTACAATTGGACTAATATTACTGCAATGTATTTATCACTGTAAAGCAAAGTAAGGAAAATAGTGGACAAAACTGAATGGCACGTTCCCTACAGACCAAATCCCACTGACACTGTTACACCTGGAGGAAGGGATTAGGTTCCAGAGATAATCATACACTGACCCCATAGGGTACAAGCCACCTGTACAGAGGCGTAACTAGAAGCCTCCGGGCCTGGTGCAAGAAGTGCCACGGGCCCCCCCACCACCACATTGGCCCCCTTCGACCACACTGACCCCCTCTACAATTCCCCTCAATCTTCACAATGCCCCCATCTCCTACCTCCCTGGAGCTCCCACGCAGTCCTCTTAGTAATGCAGGGTGCTGGGAGATGATGTCATATCCCAGCGCTCTGCATTACTAGATGATGTCATCTCCCAGCGCTCTGCATTACTAGATGATGTCATCTCTCAGCGCTCTGCATTACTAGATAATGTCATTTCCAAGTGCACTGCATTACTAGAGCGCTGGAGGGCGATTGCGGGTGCCAGGCAGAGGGGTCGCAGGGGGCGGCCGGCCCGGTCCCAGGTGCGACCCCTATAATTACGCCACTGCACCTGTAACTAATGTCCTCACATGTTGTCCTGCACAGAACACGATAATTTCCCTCAACACCGAGCTGAAGAGCCTGCGGGTGCATTTTGAGGAATCTGTGGCATCCCATGACCGAGAGTTAAAGGGTCTTCACGAGCAGATCAAGGAACTGGCCAAACAACGCGAGTCTGCCCTGCGAGAGGTGAGAGGTTGGGAACGTTCTCCGGTGGGGAAGGACTGGCTCATGGACTAGAGAACCAGTTTCATTCTACAGCTTCCTTCCATCATGATACCTTCAGTACCAGAGGTGGTGTGCCACGTGGTGCTTTTCATTATGTTTCACGCCCCTCTGACACTGAAAGGGTAAAGGAAGGGGCATCCAAGTCTATAAAATCATGGGCCACATGGACAGAAAAAGGTAAGTGCGAGGGCCGCATTATTTTATTTTTTTTATTATTATTATTATTATTATTGATAACGATTGTAAATTTTAGACTGCCCACTATTCAAAATATTGCGTTATTTACTGATCAAGTCAATGACAATACTGATATATAACAGACATCTATTCCTGAACTGTACAGTACTGGCAGGCTGGGGGCTACGTCTAACTGGGTACTACTTCATGTGCTCTAGTTAATTAGGTATAAAAACAGCTTTTTAAAAATCTCAGGCGGGTCGCACCCTGGACTCAGGCAGGCTGCATTTGGCACATGGGCCGCACGTTGGACACCCCTGGGTTAAGGTGTATTTATGCTATCACCACGTGGACAGAGATCAGATTTATACCCCTGCATTGCATCACAAAGGATCAGGGGTAAAGAGGTCATATTTGGTCTTTCCTGCTGAGAAAACTCCCACTGCTGGGAAGTGCTTCATTCAAAAGTTATTACATATCAATCTTATAATAAATTCTGAATGTAAAATCTCTCAGCAGAATGACAGATGTGACTGAAATTTTGCATTGTAGGTCACTTCGATAGTTCAGATGAATTCTGCAAATTTCATACAAATCTGTTGAGTATTTTTCAGTAAAAAAAGCACCTGAAAAAGTAAGTTTACTGCTCCTGTAATGTTGGCTTTAAAATGTATTTTAATATATAAATGAATTTGCTGTTTTTCATCAGGCTGGGTAGCAGATTTGCTTTACACACCTCACTTCCTGTTTAGGAGTTTGTACCATACGTTGTGGGAAAGTGGGAAGAGCGAAGGAAAACGTCTTCCCTCAGCAGTACAAGCCGATCAGAGCCTGGGTGCTTCTGTGTACAAATGATCCCTCTGAGTGTTGGAACGGTGCTTTGCTTTGCATTGTGCAGCCCTTGGCACTCTAAGAGTTAAATCTCACAATAAACAGGCACTCACAAGACTTACGTACATACCGTAAAATCTTGGGGATAATACGCACATTTTTACCCCATTTCACCTTATGTGAAGTGGGGGGGGTGTATTATACACGAGTTAGAAAAAAAAAATGTAAAAACCCCCCAACCGCCCTTCCCAGTTTCCCCCACCTCAATATTAGTACTTGTCGCCCGCGGCCCCTATTTCACTGCTGCCTCCGGTGGGGGGGATCCTGGTTATAAAGGTGGGCTTTAACATTTTTCTGAGTAAGGCAGCGTAGAGGAAGTGGGTGGTAAGAGCCGGAATACTGCCTGCTGCCTCCAGATTGGGGGGGACACGTCAAAGAGGTCTGATTGCAAAAAAGGGGGCAGTCAAGTACTAATATTGAGGTGGGGGAGACTGGCTTTTTGGGGGTGCATATTATACATAAGAACTCATGATTTTACCTAAAATCTTGGGTATAATTTACACCTGTGTATTATACATAGGTACGTATTATACCTGAGATTTTACAGTAATTAACCCTTTCCTGACAATGGACGTACATGTACGTCCCACAAAAACTGTCACTTAGTGACAGAGGACGTACATGTACATCCCAGAAGTCTGGGTCCCCACGCGGCTGCTTGCCGTTCGGGGACTCCGGAATAATTAAAAAAATAAATAAATTCTTAGCTGGACGTTAAGTGACGGCCACGTGTGCGCGCGGCTGGTCACTAAGGGGTTAAAGTATTTTAAAGTTTGATGTTTCAGTCTTGTAGGGACCTTTGTCAAGATCTGGTAGTAGTTTGTGCATTTATTACCATCACTATTTCGCCTCCCCCCAGGTGGAGGATATAAAGACTCAGCTGTGCGCGGTGGAAGAAGCCAGAGACGCACTGCGCCGGGAGTTAATTGAGGCTCACCGACGCGTGCGGGAGAGCCAGGAAACCTTGGAGCTACAGAAGAAGGAGATCGTGGACTTGCGTCGCTCTCTTGGAGACGAAGCCAAAGAAAAAGAGGCCGTACAAAAATCTAATGAGGAACTGCGAGGGACAGTGCGCAGGGCTGAGAGCGAGCGCATCAGGTGATACTTTAGACTTTGTAATGGGGATAATCCACGTAGTAGAATGTGCGTATACTACACAGGAACTGGGCGAGGGAAAGATGGCGCAAAGAGAACACTATAAGTGTAATAGTATTAAAAAAGCATATATCTTTACAAACAATACATAGACCACTTAAAGAACTCAAAATGTAAACGAATATATATATAATAATACACGTATAATAGTAAAAGTGGGCTTCTAGTGAACGGTGGCCCCTTTCCTGCTCCAGACGAAGGGAAGAAAAAGTAATTGGCGAAGAAACGCGTTGAGCTAAGTCCAAGTCTGCATGCCAAGAGAGGATCGCTCTGTTTCCTGACCGCACACCGAGAAGATCAACAGAGAGTCAGCACAACCCCACATGAGTCCAAGAGGGACGTGAGAGGTGGATATACACCGCCGGCGATGAGATTGGACACTGGTGATGGTCAGTTGAATCCCTCTGAAGGCTCTCTAGGAAAAATGCTCAAGGAAGGGACCACCTTTCACTGAAAGCCCACTTTTACTATTTATCATTGTGTATCATACACATTAAGTAACATGCCATTACCTTTATTCTCTATGAATGTATACTTTTATTATTTATGAATTTATCGTTTTTATAGTCACTGTATTTAAGGCTTTCTTCTTGCTATACATTAGTACTGTTCAATCCTGACTATTAGATGGATATGGTGTGTGTGTGTGTCTGTGTTATTAAAGCGGAACTGTCATGCTAATGACGTTGCCCCCCAATATATTTCTAACCTAGTGATATGAAAGTCTTACTGTCCTTAGAGTGGATCTACCATATATAGAAAAGTAATGCTCATTAGTTAGAGCATTTAGCAAAAAAGTTAAATATTTTAGTCATTTTTGAAAAAAAAAACGTTATCTGCGCAAAAATTCAAGTTTAAAACGTGCCCAGCAGCCTACTTCCTGCTTGCAGCACTGCCTCTGCTCCCGTCCCACTACCCAGCATCCTCCAATGACGGAGGCTTTCTTTCTCTAAGCTGGAGCGATCTCATTGGCAGAGGTCCATATCTAGCCAATGAGATCGCTCCAGCTTAGAGACAGACATTCTATGTCATCGGAGGATGCTGGGTAGTGGGACGGGAGCAGCCTCTGTGCGTCAAGCAGCTTGCCGCAGCGGCAAGTGGAAGTAGGCTGCTGGGCACCTTTTAAACTTACATTTTTGCGCAGATAACAGTTTTTTTTTAAAAAATTACTAACATGTTTAACTTTTTCGCTAAATGCTCTAACTAATGAGCATTACTTTTATATATGTGATAGATCCACTTTAAGATCAATAAGTCAGCATTATTGCTGAAAAAACACTTCTTCGGTAGGAACCAGAAGACAGACAGTGCAGACATTTTGGAAGAAACATACCTGCTCTGTCTGTCCCATTCACTGCCAGCATTGGTGATGACGTCAGCTGGTTACCTTAAGATAACGGAAGTTCCTGACCGCGCAGGCGCATAGAACTTCTCTTGTAAGCTCTCTGCAGCCCAATGCCTGCCAATGAAGTGGTTTTTCAGCAGTAACATGGACTTATTGATCTTAAATACAGTAAGACTTTGCATATCGCCAGGTTAGAAATATATTGGCGGCAATGTTATTAGCATGATAGTTCCGCTTTAAATATGCATTTTTTTAAAACTAACTACTACACTTAGTGAGTTCTCTTTGCACTATCGTGTCCTTGCCTCATTCTCTGCTTTTCATCTTTGCTGACTAAATCTGCTTGTTTCTTTATATATATATATATATATATATATATCCTCTCCTTTCACTCGGGGGGGGGGGGGGGTCCAGCACCAACACATATCTTGTCTATGTATACTAGGAGAACCAGAAGTTCTCGATGTTGTGTCGTTGCCCTACTTACTGGTTGTGTTCACCACCCTGACCTGCACTGGGCCCCATCCTGCACCTGGGGCTCACAGTCCTTTAACTTCCTATTGTATGTGCTATAGCACCCCCCAGTGGACTGATTGTGAAGGAAATACACAACCACCAAGAGCAGGATGGATCTCAGTCCATGACTACAAAAGTATCAGTGATGCAGAGCAGCATGGACTCCTCCTGTAAGTGCAGTGTCCCAATGAGTGCCCTGGATTTCTGGGAAAGGTGCATACTGTGGCATAATGTACTTGGGTTTCATTGCACCTTGGTACATCTGAACTGGTTTCAAACCCATTTTTTATGATGCATAGCTAATGAGGTTGAAAAAAAGACCCAAATTCCTCAAGCTCAACCTTTACCAGATCTCTCTTGTTGAGGCAGAGGAAGGCAAACAAAAAAAAAAACCTAGTTGAAGCAATTTTCAGTTTTACCCTAAAATAGAATTCCTTCCTGACTCCAAAAGGCAATCCGTTTTCTCTCTGGATAAACATTCTACCCGAGGTGAAACCTACCATCATCATCTGTATTTTCCCTAGCTTAATAAATTAAATTAATACTTTTTTTTTTAAGTAACTACAATATCTGCCAACAAAGCTTCCTGAGACAAAGCATTCCACATCCTTACTGCCCTTATTGAAAAACTCTTTGCTGCTGCTGTTGTTGTATAATAATTAAAATGTCCATGTTGTAATTCCCTACCTGTGCCTCGTTAGTTTGAAGCGCAGTAACGAGGAGAAGGACCAGCGGCTCAGTGTGCTGGAAGAGGGGCAGGCAGCCACAGAGAAAGAGGCTACAGACCTGCGCAGTGCCCTGCGGGAGGTGGAGAGGTCACGGCTGGAAGCACGGAGGGAACTGCAGGATCTGCGCAGACAGGTGAGCCTGGTAACACAGCTTATTACATGTTGGCAGTGAGCACGTGCCCACTGTATACATGCTGGCACACTGTGCCCACTTTATGGCAAGATAATGAAGAAACAAACTCATGTAACAAATGCTAGGCAGAAGCGTCCCAATTAAAACAGCTTTATTGTAACATCAATACATAGATCAGATCTTACACGTCTCCACGTGTGTGTGTGTGTGTGCGCCTATCTACTCTGTACATGCTGGCACAATGTGTGTGTATATATGTATGTATGTGTGCCTCTCTACTCTGTACATGCTGGCAGTGTGCGTGCGTGTGTGTGTGTCTGTCTACGCTATACATGATGGCCGTGTGTGTGTGTGTGTATGTCTACTCTATACATGATGGCTGTGTGTGTATGTCTATCTATATATATATATAAAAGAAGACTTTGTGCCTGCCAAAACACACCCAGGGGAGGCAGAAAGGAGGAGTTACTGCTCCCAATGGGTGATTAAATCATGCAGGGAGTTGGCCCACCCCCACTATGCAGCCCGCCCACCACTATCAAAGTCAGAAATAAACAAAATGGCTGCCACTTGCTCCTACACCACAGACAAACACTCATGCCCCAGTCACACAGCACCAAACACACACACATGCACAACTCACACAGCACCAAACACACACACATGCGCCACTCACACACACACACAAAGCCAGAAAGAAATACGGCTGACACACACACACACACAGTCACTCACCCTGACTCCCAGTGGCCTCAGCAGGACCTGTAGTGCAGCGCCAGGGGAACAAAATGGCACTCAAAGGGTTAAGGTAGGCCCTCATTGCTGAATTATTTCTTGACTGTCATAATTTGCCATGCATGACACAGGACAGGCAGCTATCAGATTCACCCTTAACCCACTGACTGCCACAGGGTTGTGTATCAAGCTTTACCCCTCAGGGAGTGTGTTCAAACCGCTCACACTGTAAACTTGCATTTCCCTCCCACTTCTCCTCCTTCCCAGCCTATTACTAGCACTTTTTCCACATTTATGTTACGCCCCACCCCTACTGGTGATTAAGCCACGCCCACTTTTAACCCAGATTGCCCCATTTGTCTCTCCACATCAGCACCACATAACTCCCCTCCAGGGACTCCACAAGTCAATGTTCCCAGGTATGAATACACTTCCCACTGCTATTTAACTCTGACATGCCTCTCTATACCTTAACCCTTTGAGTGCCAGAGGGGTGCACAACTCATGCACGCATGTGTATCTGCACATATATGTTGTGTGTACATTTCTGTTACATATGTGTGTCCATGTGTGCATCTCCGGTGTGTCTGTGTGTGTGTGTGTGTGCATGTCTTTTGCATGTCTCTGCCGCTCACTGTGTGTATGTGTCTGCCTGTGTGTTGCATATTTCTGTGTTTATCAGTGTGTCTACATTTCACACACGTGCGCCCAACAGTCATAACATGTCGGGCAACGCTGTCCCACATTGGTAGAGAAAACCTGCGTCCCCTGCCACACACACCCAGGGGCGGCTGTAAGGAAGAGTTAGCCTGCCCCCCAACATCAGTCTTAACTCTTTGAGTGCCAGAGGGGGGTACTCATACATTGCAAAGCAATGCGTTGCGTACCTCGTTGGCACTCAAAGGGTTAACACACTCCTCCACAACTCACCTACTGCTACATCACTTCTCTCAACTTACAACTCCTACAGTAAACAACTCATGGCACAATAATATAACCCACCAACCAGTAGCTCCCATTTTGCTGGGGAGCCACACATTGATCACTTCTTTCAAAGACACACTGGGACACTCAGAGTCAGCTGGGGAATAGGTTAGAACACACAGATCTTCAGTTTCCATGCTAAGAACTGGGGCTGATGGACTCACTTTGTTTCATTTTAACTCTTTGAGTGCTGTTGCAATGCCTTGGATACCTCTCTGGCACTCAGAGGGTTAAGTCCATTAACCCTTGGAGTGCCAGAGATGATATGCAGTACATTGCTCTGCATACCTCTGTCACTCAAAGGGTTAATATCTGTTTGGAAAGCTTCCACATTTGGGTATTGTGCAGCCCACTCCTTCCTCACAGGCTGCCCACAGGGTTACACTGTCCATTGATTTCAGTGAGGCTATTAACCCCATGAATGCTACAGACAATGCAAACACATTGCCAAAGCAAGGCAATGGGGACCATTGTAGCATTCAAGGGGTTAAAGCCCCATTTATGTCAACACAATTTTTCTGCATTTTCAGTTGTGCACTTACCTACCGCTAAATCATTGAGGAAAGCCTCAATTTCTACATCGTCTATAAAAATTCAGTTTATTTAATTAGATACTTTGTATTTGATGGTGGCTTGGGTGTTCAGTACAACAGTGACATCTAGTGTCCAATATTTGAATACACAGATAGCAACTTACTAGTACTGAGATACAGTTCGGATAAGAAATTTGTTATCAGTTAGGTTTGTTTAATAAATCAGTACTGACTCCAGTGTCACGTAAATTGTTACAGTTTTAGCAACCAGTCCATAAAGCGTGGATGGTTTCCGTTCGCTTTTAGTTTCACTTGTTCGTTAGTATATGTCAGTAAAGATCACGGACCAGCGTCCTAGGGATGACTGATCTAGCCATTGAATAAACTAGGAGTCACAGTATTGATCCTTCCCTGATTCGGGTCAATGCCATTTCCTGCCTGTCCTTCCTTTGTTTGTTTCTCCTGATATATAGTGTAACATATTTGTGTATCTGCGATTCTTATCTACTTTTTTCAACATCTCCATTGAACCCCTCAATGACCCATGACATGCAAGGACCATCACACCAGTTCGGCACTTAAGGATCAGTAACGGTAGTGGCATGTACTTGAATTCCAGGATTCCCGCTCAGCTGCATGCCGTTCGAGGACCCCAGAGTCCATTGTGCAAGAAAAAAATGCAGTGTTCCTTAACTGCTGGCTGCGTTCTACGCAGCTGGTCATTAAGGCGTTAATAGAAGTTCCTCCTTATTGGCTACATTTATCCCCACCCCTTCTCAACCCCCATGATCCTTTACTTCTACCCAGTTCCTATCTACACTATCTACCCCATTTTTACTAGCTATACCCTCCCCTTTCCAAGTTTAAAAGCTCCTCCAACCTTTTTAGCATTCTATCCTCTAGCACAGGCGCTCCCCCTTACCATTTAGGTGCGTACCAGCTAGTGTTTATATAGGTGTGTGTCCATATACCGTATTGTGACTGCACCAGTATAGATACAGTATATATATATACTAGCAATGTGGGACGGCTTTGCCCGTCATATTATTTACACAGAGAGACATTGTGTGAAACAGAAATATGCAGTGTTACAGACACGCACTTAAAGAGACAGAGCGTGTCACACACTGTGAAACGCATAACTACAGAGAGACACACATACATGGATGTATGTCACATATGTAGACAGTGTATGACAGACGCAGTGGTGATGTAGATATGCTGATATGATTTGTAAAAAATGTTTTAATTGCAGCTCTTCAGCTTGATGAATAAGGCCCTGTATCCTTACAGTTGAAGTGAGTGTACTGTGTTACTTGATGAATAAGGCCCTGTATCCTTACAGTTGAAGTGAGTGTGCTGTATTACTTGATGAATAAGGTCCTGTATCCTTACAGTTGAAGTGAGTGTGCTGTATTACTTGATGAATAAGGCCCTGTATCCGTACAGTTGAAGTGAGTGTGCTATGTACTTGTAGAAGGTCACAGTGAAAAGATGTTTGTGAGTAAAGGAATAATTTAGATTACAGCAGTGGATACTGCAGTACATTTGAAGAAATAGGTTGGCAGACAGAGGGTTAAGTGACAGATGCAGTGATAGATAATGTAATAGTGATGTGGGAGTAAAATGGCGAGATTGGGACTATGGATGAATGGCAAGGGGATAGGTGAGTAGGGGTGAGAAGGGAGGAGGAGATGAGAGATTGAGGAGAAGAAGGACAGTGAAGTGTTAAAGTAAAGTAATGGGTGAGGGGGAGAAATGACTGTACATAGACAGTGAAGTAGACATGAAATACAGGGCTGTAGGGTTACTGCATTATACAGACATAGTGTAGCAGTTGGTTGGAGTGAAGCACTTTAACTCTGAGTGTGAGAGAGGTACGCAACACATTGCTGTGTGATGAGTTGTATAGTCCTCTGGCAGTGAAAGGGTTAAGTGACATATGTTGGGCGCTCCTTGCATTAGTGGGCCGTGGTGGTCAGCTGGGACAGAGTCGGATTATATGTCCATGGGCCGTAGGCAAGGGATCAATAGAGGGACCCCTAACAGCTAATAGGCTTCAAAACAGGAAGGCTCATATACTAAGTAAAGTGGTGGAATTTTGTGGAAAAGTAACAGCAGTACAGGGAACAATACCCATTTATTTAAATAGGCGTTTTAACGTCTTCAACGCTAGAGAGGTCAGCAAAGCATTGTATTTGTTCTTTATGGTACAGATGAATTGTTCCTCTTTGTGTTAGTGCATCAGCCTCACAGATCACAGTGCACAGTCAGCTGCTGCAAGAGCCAAAAGTATAAATGGGTTTAGAGTATAACTGTATGGGCCTTATGTATCAAGATAAAGGGTGCAAGTAAAAAAAACCTGACACCATAGTGTTGAATTGAAAATTCTGGAAAATCGTGTTGACATAAATGGGGCTTTAACCCCTTGAATGCTACAATGGTCCCCAACGCGTTGCTTTGGCAATGTGTTTGCATTGTTTGTAGCATTCATGGAATTAATAGTCTCATTGAAATCAATGGACATTTTCAAAGAAATCAGTTTAACCCTGTGGGCCACTTGTGAGGAAAGAGTGGGCTGCACAATACCCAAATGTGGAAGCTTTCCAAACAGATATTAACCCTTTGAGTGACAGAGGTACGCAGAGCAATGTGCTGCATATTATCTCTGGTACTCCAAGGGTTAATGGGCTTAACCCTCTGAGTGCCAGAGAGGTATCCAAGGCATTGCAACAGCACTCAAAGGGTTAAATTGAAACAAAGTGAGTCCATCAGCCCCAGTTCTTAGCATGGAAATTGAAGATCTGTGTGTTCTAACCTATTCCCCAGCTGACTCTGAGTGTCCCAGTGTGTCTTTGAAAGAAGTGATCAATGTGTGGCTCCCCAGCAAAATGGGAGCTGCTGGTTGGTGGGTTATAGTATTGTGCCATGAGTTGTTTACTGTAGGAGTTGTAAGTCGAGAGAAGTGATGTAGCAGTAGGTGAGTTGTGGAGGAGAGGGCTAACCCTCTGACTGCCAGAGGGGTGGTATGCATTGCAATGTATGCATACCCCTCTGACACAGGCTAATTGTTCCTTACAGCCGCCCCTGGGTGTGTGTGGCAGGGGACGCAGGTTTTCTCTCTTATATATGTACACTACCAATGTGGGACGGTGTTGGGCACACGTGTGTGAAATGTAGACACATTGATAAACACAGACATATGCAACACACAGGCAGACACATACACACAGTGAGCGGCAGAGACATGCACACACATACCGGAGATGCACACAAATATGTAACGGAGATGTACACACACACACGCAACATATATGCGCAGAAACACATGTGTGCATGAGTTGTGCACCCCTCTGGCACTCAAATGGTTAATGTATAGAGAGGCATGTCAGAGATAAATAGCAGTGGGAAGTGTATTCATACCTGGGAACTTTGACTTGTGTAGTCCCTGGAAGGGAGTTATGTGGTGCTGATGTGGAGAGAGCAATGGGGCAATCTGGGTTAAAAGTGGGAGGGGCTTAATCGTGAGTGGGGTGGGGCTTAACATAAATGTGGAAAAGTGTTAGTAATAGGCTGGGGAAGGAGGAGAAGTGGGAGGGAAATGCAAGTTTACAGTGTGAGGGGTTTGAACACACTCCCTGAGGGGTAAAGCTTGATACACAACCCTGTGGCAGTCAGTGGGTTAAGTGTGTACCTGATGGCTGTCTGTCCTGTGTTTTGCATGGCAAATGATGACAGTGAAGAAATAATTCAGCAATGAGGGCCTATTTTAACCCTCTGAGTGCCATTTTGTTCCCCTGGTGCTGTAGCACCCTTCAGTAGCTGTAGTACAGGTCCTGCTGAGGCCACTGGGAGTCAGGGTGAGTGACTGTGTGTCAGCCATCTTTCTTTCTGGCTTTGTGTGTGTGTATGGGTGTTTAGTGCTGTGTGAGTAGGACATGTGTGTGTAATACCTGTGATCTTTTACTTGTGGAGTCCCTCATGTGGTGCTGATGTGAAGAGAGCAATGGGGCAATTTGGGTTAAAAGTGGGTGGGGCTTAATCGTGAGTAGGGGGCGGGGCTTAAGAGAAATGTGGAAAAGAGTTTGTAATAGGCTGGGGAAGGAGGAGAAGTGGGAGGGAAATGCAAGTTTACAGTGTGAGGGGTTTGAACACACTCCCTGAGGGGTAAAACTTGATACACAACCCTGTGGCAGTCAGTGGGTTAAGTGTGAATCTAATGGCTGTCTGTCCTGTGTCTTGCATGGCAAATGATGACAGTGAAGAAATAATTGAGCAATGAGGACCTACCTTAACCGTTTGAGTGCCATTTTGTTCCTCAGTGGCTGTAGTACAGGTCCTGCTGAGGCCACTGGGAGTCAGGGTGAGTGACTGTGTGTCAGCCATATTTCTTTCTGGCTTTTGTGTGTGTGAGTGGGGCATGTGTGTGGTGCTGTGTGAGTGTGGCATTTGTGTGTGTGTGTGTGTGTGTGGTGCTGTGTGAGTGGGGCATGTGTGTGAGTTTGGTGCTGTGTGAGTGGGGCATGTGTGTGTGTGTGTGTTTGTGTGGTGCTGTGTGAGTGGGGCATGTGTGTGTTTGTCTGTGGTGTAGGAGCAAGTGGCGGCCATATTGGTTTTTTCTGACTTTGATAGCGGTGGGCTGGCTGCATAGTGGGGGTGGGCCAACTCCCTTCGGCCACTGCAATTGGTGTGAAAATCACGCCCCCATTGAATCACCCAATGGGAAAAGTAACCCCTCCTTATTGCCACCCCTGGGTGTGTGTGTCTCCTGAGGAGACATAAATTATGCAATGAGCCTTTCTCTTTTATATATATAGATATAATATAAATACATAAATAACATACCAGGGTCTGAACACGCACCAGTTACTTCATCCCTCCCGTTCCCCACAGCTGAAGGTTCTGGATGATGAGAGTGTGAAGCGAAGCCGAGACATGGCGGAGGTGCAAGCCCGTCTGTCCACCTGCGAGCAGCGTGAGGAGGAGAGCCGCAGAGACAACTTCACCCTCAAACAGAAACTGGTGGAGACCGAGGCTGGAAGGGAGGCCGCCAGGAAAGAGGTGAGGCCAGGGCTGGAGTGGGGCAGATTGCGGCTCTCCAGCTGTTGTTAGACTACAGCTTCCATAATCCTCAGCAGGCCAGTAGCTGTTGTAGTCTAAGAATCACTGGGGAGCCACAGATTGTCAACCCCTAGGCCTGGTTTGGACATAAGTTTTTTGATATGAACTTAATGTAAAATCTTGGGTATAATACGCTCCATTTTACCCCTCCTCACCTTATGTGAAGTGGGGGGTTTGCATATTATACACGAGAATTTTTGGGTTACATAGAAGTTTCTCCCTATTGGCTACATTTATCCTCATTCCTTGTCAACCCACATGATCCTTTACTTGTACCCAGTTCCTATCTACACTATCTACCCCATTTTTACTAGCTATACCTCCCCTTTCCAAGTTTAAAAGCTCCTCCAACCTTCTTAGCATTCTATCCTCCAGCACAGGGGCTCTCCCTTACCATTTTTTTTCTTTCTATCTTGCCACAATCAATAAAAAAAAAGATACCTTTCCTCCCCCCAACACAATCCGCTCTGAAAATAATCCTTACTTTCACTAGAGTCGACATCTTCCCTGCGGGCGACATGCCCACATTTGCCGCCTGCTTCCTTCAATGCGCTATCAGGACCTTCAGCCTACAGTATTGTCCTGCAAGGACCATGAGATCCTCACAGAGCATTACCATTGGCTGGAGATGGAAGGCCCTGACAGGGCATTGAAGGAAGTGGGCGGCAAATGTAAGCAGGGCGGCAAATGTAAGCATGTCTCCCGTAGGGAAGATGCGGACCTCAGTGCAAGTAAGGATTATTTTGAGAGCGGATTGCGCTGGGGGGGGAGGTATCTGGCATCTCTGATTTTTTTTTTTTTTTTTTTTTTTTACCAAGGGTGAAAACAAGGGTGTGTATTTTACACAGGCACTCATGTTTACCCCCAAAATCTTGGGTATAATATACACCTGCGTATTATAACTGAGATTTTACAGTACACTGTATCACAATCCCATGGGTCTTATGTATAAAGGCAAAGCGGGCAATTCTGCATCAATCACCTTCACCAAAGGGCACAAATAAACATTTCCAGATCTCCGGTTCATTTAAATGGAACTTTTAACCCCTTGAATGTTAGACACATTCTGAGCATATTGCTGTGCAATGCTGTAGAGAGTGCTCTAGTATTCACGGGATGAAAACCTCAGTCCTTTTTTGCTTTAACCGCTTAACCCTTTGAGTGTCAGAGAGGTACGCAGCGCATTGCAATGCCACGCCAGGCCCGTCACGCTGGTCCAGCACGTAAGGACCGGTGACGGTTCTGTCACGTCATGGAATTCTGGGATCGCAGTGTGGCTGCACACCTCTCTGGCATCCCAGAATACTATGCACGAAAAAAAAAAAAAATGTGCCCTGACCCTTAACCCTTTGAATGCTAGAGGGGTACGCAGCGCATTGCAGAACAATGCATTGTGTACCCCCTGGCCACCCAGTATGTCTTTTCCTGTTGATTAAAACAAGACGCTCTCACTGCAGCTTTATACTAATGTTATTACAGTTGAAACAGTGATTAACCCTATGAGTGCCAGAGGGGTACGCAGGGCTTTGCTTTGCAATGGGTTGCGTACCCCTCTGGAACTCAAAGGGTTAAATTATGACGCTGTTACTATGATATTGTGTGGAGAACTGTAGTCAGTGACTCCTCTCCCCTCCCTAGAATGCAATAGAATAACTGTCTGGACCTGTGATTCTCTGTGTTAGTCCACAGGACACACCAGCGGTGCAGAGTTCCAGGATACATCTGGCTGAACACAATTGGATTATCTGTGAATCAGTCGTCATTTAACCCCCTGAGTGCCAGAGTGTATGCAACGCATTGCATGGCACTCAAAGGGGTTAATCTGCCTGTTCTTAGTTAGGGATATCTTTGCCCATTGGTTTGTCCTGGGGACTGGGGCTGAGAATCTCAGGTCTAGACACAAGGTGGCACTGTTCATGTAAACAATTAGTTTAAAGGGATAATAATACTTCATTTTTACTATCCCTCATGTTGTAGCTCTTAAGAATTGGAATTAAACAAGACCAGCGGCATCTCTCAAACCTTTATGGTTTGAGAGAAATCCGCATTCAAAGTTCCCTCTCCTTCTCTCTGCCCTGACGTCAGCGTTATAGCTGACAGCAGGGGAATCCGGTCCCGGGGCGGCTCTGCAGCAGTGCTGAGATCTCATTATAGAAACAGAAATCCTTCACTAAAATGGTCTTCTATGTGTGCTTGCAAACCAAGAGCAAACCAATCACACTGCAAACAAAGTACAAACCAAGCACACAGTGAAATACTTCACTGAAGACCATTTCAGTGAAGTATTTCTGTTTCTATAACGTGAACTCAGCACTGCTGCAGAGCCGCCGCTTGCTCACGGACAGGATTCCCCTGCTGTCAGATAGAACTCTGACATCAGGGCAGAGAGAAGGAGAGGGAACTTTGAATGTGGATTTCTCTCAAACCATAAAGATTTGAGAGATGCTGCTGGTCTTGTTTAATTCCAATTCTTAAGGGCTACAACATGAGGGATAGTAATAATGAAGTATTACTATCCCTTTAAACTGTAATAACTTGGGAATTAAGCAGTGGGAGAATACCTATTTACTCAGCAGTTCTTCATTTATGATTTTTTTTTCACAATATAGGTTTACTACTCCTTTAAATATATGGGGGATGTTTGTTCAATATAGTATCTTTATCTTGCGCTAGAATTGATCCACTTTTTCTTCATACATAAGACCCAGAGTCAGTCATTATCTAACGGCCTTCTTCCACAGCTGAGTTCTCTACAGAGGAAGTTGTCGGAAGTCGAAAGTGACTTTGGCATCCGTGAACGGGAGCTGCAGGGCTGCTTGGAGGAGGTGCGCGGGAACGAGAAGAAGCTTCAGGACAACATCCGCAACCTGGAGATCAAGCTGCAGGCCTCCCAAGAGGAGGCAGCCCAGCTGGGCCTGCGCCTGAGCGCCAGCGAAGGCCGCGTACATGGACTGGAGGCCGAGCTCGCAAGGCTGGAGGGCCTGAAGAGAGAAGTGGAGTTTAAGCTGGGCAGCCTGCACTCGGCGCTACGCAGAACTCTGGGAATTGGACGCGCTGGTCGCACTCCTAGCCCTGCCATGAGAGGAAGGGGCATCTCTCCCAAAGTCCGTTTTTCACCTCACAAAGGTAAATATAGAGCAAGGGTGGTATATTGTTGGACATCTATCTGCTGGGGTCTACAAGCTGTCTCCAACTGCTAAAAGTCCTGCAGTTGACTGTTTGGTACAGAGCATTGCCCTGCGTAGTCTGCGGGAGAGATCAGTGGAGCCGATGTACAGCGGTAAAAGTGCAACGATGCTGGAACGAGCTGCAGTGTATGTTATAATTTAGAATTTCCCATTGACTTAAATGGGGCTTTTAATACTTGAATGCCAGAGAGATTCCCAACACATTTCTTTAAAAAGCACCATTTAAGGGGATAGTAATGTTTCAAAATAAAATCAGCTCCAATTAATCTTCATAGTATTTGGACTTTGGAGAGTGTTATTTCAATACTGTCAGAGTTGTAATACAAGAGTAATTGAATGATAAAGTATCCACCTCCCGCCCATTTTGCCTAGTGTAAGTCACCTCCCCTCAGATGTGGAATCTGGTCTCTTGACCGGACAAGTCACAGCCAGGGACAATCTTCTTACTGTGATCATAAGGAATACCCTGCCCCCTTGACAGGCTTTTCAGGTTTTTCCTTATGGTCACTGAAGATTGTCCCTCTCTGTGATCCATCTGGACAGTCTTGCTGCTCTGAGGTGAGCAGTGTTACACTAGGTAAAAGAGGAGGGAGGGGGATACTTTATCATTCAATTACTCTTGTACTACAACTCTGACAGTACTGAAATAACACTCTCCATGACACAAATACTATGAAGCTGCTTTTATTGTGAAACATTACTATCCTTTTAAAGAAGCAGGAATTCTGGGACTTTTTTATTTTTTCGCTTTAGTGCTGTCCGTTTACCCTACAGTTGCGCCACTGTGTGTTTAGTAATATTGGGTTGGGCTGTGTGGGGTCATGAGATTTGTTGGGTTGTAGCAATAGGTGGGTCAAGAGGCTTTACTATGAAAATGTTGCAGGGTTAAGAGCGTGCGTCAGAATACCAGTAGCTCGTTTAAAATGGCGCGAATGTCAAAATGGCGCATTGGCGCCATTAAAAATGTTGCCTTACCCAAACGTACCTTAACTAGCCTGACCTAAGTACCCTAACCTAACTACCCTAAAAAATTAAGCCAAACCAAAACCACCCCTCAAACCCTAAGAACTGTACCCCCAAACTTACGTAACCTACATTAACTACTCTAATGTACTGTACCTACAGTAACGTAACTACCCTAACATAACTACCCTAACCTAACTGATACTGAACCGGATTGGTATCCTTTTGCAAAGGCAACATTTTAAACAGCGACATCTTAGATGTGCCATTTTGACATCTGCAACATTTTCAGCGTGCCGTTTCGATGCTCGCCATTTAGTACTTGCCATTGCTAAAGTATATGGGCTAGAGGCACCAAAGGTCCCTTGCGTAGGGGTGCCTGAGATGTAAATGCTGCAGCAATAGCGCCACTATAACGTTTCAGGCGGTGGAGGTATTGCATCCATAAAATGCAAGTCTGAGCTGCAAAAATGTCTGAATAATTATGTTATATACCCTGCAATATATATTTTAATGGATCTGTCACCTTTATAGATGTTTGCATATCTGAATGTGTGTCATGTTAACCAAAAGACCATCAAATGTACAGTTAAAGAGATATTCACACTTGGTAAGAAATGCTAATTGTTACATCTCAGTGACGTTTCATACGCTAATGAAGGTTTTCAGTGTCATATATTAATTAAGCTATGTGCAGTACCAGGAGGCTTTCACTTTCCCCAGAATTAAAAGTGTTATTATCTCTTAAACTAGACATCTGCTGGACTTTCGGTTAACATGACACATAGGCAGTTTTTAATCAAGTTTACAAATATCTCTTTAATCTCCCAAGGCCCCATATTGTCTTTTTCCCCCATTCATGTGATGACTTTTCATTTAGTTTTATTATAATAAAGAACATCATACAATGACCTCTCTCACATCTCACTAATCTCTGAGGTTGATTTACTAAGTAGAATTGGAGCAATTCTGGTTCAAACCAACAGCAGCACATACAGAAATAAGCGTTCCCCAGATTTGCATGGATTTAAATGGGTCTTCTAACCTCTTGCATTTTAGAGAGGTCTCCAATGCATTGCTTTGGCAGGGATTTTTTACAGTAAGGGCAGTAAAGCTATGGCATTCTTTGCCTCGGGATGTTGTACTTGCAGATACTGTAACTGCTTTCAAAAAAGTAATGGATACCTATCTAGCACAGAACAATAATGAGAATTATGACAGTTGGTTTCAATGCAGCTAGGATGTTGATCCAGGGAAATATCTGACTGCTATTTGAATTCGGGAAGGATTTGTTTTCCCACTTGGGGCTAAATTGGAAATGGCTTCAGTGTTTTTTTGTTTTTTTTCATCTGGATCAACAGGGGTGATCTGGCATGGGCTGGACTTGATGGATGCAAGTCTTTTTTCAGCCTCATCAACTAAACTACTGTGTTATATGAATAGGAGACTTCTCTAGCATTCAAAGGGTTAAAAACCAATTTAAATCAGTAGGAATTTTGGGAATTATTTGGCCCCTATAGTGCAGTTGGTTTATTCCTCCCATTCTTAGTACGTTAGCTTCACTGTATCATCTTGTTTTTATCCTCCCAAGGATTTGACAACACCTACACAACTACCACAGATGGCCACGGGAGCCCCATTCCACGTACAGGAAGCCCAGACCGCAGTAAGACCCCGGAGCGCCCAACATCTCCTACTCGTGGGGAGCAGCTGGTAGCTGATATTGACCCAGAGGTGGTGAAAGCGGCACTGAGAGATTTCCTGCAGGAGCTGAGAGACACCCAGCGAGAGAGGGTGAGGAGGGGAACAAAACCAACATTAAAGGAGCAGTAAACTTTTTTTTATGAAAACACATATTTTATAGAGCATTTCCTGCTAAATAAAGCAAGGTCATTCCCACTGCTGTCAGATGTTTTATTCAAAATTTATATCAGTTCAAATAATCAGGAAGTGAATTTACTGTGTTACTTCCTGATAGTTCTAACTGACAGGAAGTGAATTTACTGTGTTTACTTCCTGATTGTTCTAACTGACAGGAAGTGACTCAGCAGTTTCTATCACATTCTATGGAGAACTGTTATGTCACTAACTTTTCTGACTTTCCTTTCCATTAGAATCTAACAGAAAAACTAATTAGAATTTGACCACTAGAGGGCACTGCTAATGTAAAAAACATGGGTTTAAACTGTAATAACTCTGGAAATATAAATCTCTCGGCAGTGGGAGTACCCTTATTTTACTCAATAGGAAAATCCCTACAATATATATTTTTTCATAAAAAAAGTTTACTGCTCCTTTAACTTAGAACATTTGACAGATCTAAATGTACAGGTTTCCATGCCGTAATAGGAGTTAGGGTAAATGATGATGCTTGTGCTGGGTTTTGTTTTGCAGGCGGGGGGAAGCCATTTTACTCTTCACTCCTCACTTCCTGGTCAGCAGGCTGCACTGTATTGTGTAAGACACAGCAGGAAGTGAGTACTACAAATTGCTTCCCTCACAGGCTCACAGCACCTGCACCATCACTTATATACTAACTGAAGACATAACAAGCTGTGAATGCTACAACAGTTTCTTTGTTCATCGGAATGCTGCTTTAACACGGGCCTATCTCCTCAAGGAAAGTTTGATTTGATTTACAGATAAATTACATCTGCCTATATGTTGCACGAGCAGTTTGTCTGTAAATAAATAGTTTTTGAGAAGTTAAATTGTATGTTTTGGTGGCACGTTATGCTAATTCAGTGCACAGAATGATAATTAGTTACATTCCAAGCAAAACTTACTTCTCGCTGTGACATTAGACACCCCCCAGTGTGTGGACTTTGTCTAGATTCTTTAATAGCACAGTGTGTGATAATATTGGCCCAACACAGATGCTAATTAACATAACATGCCAGACTGTGCCAACAACAAAAACATGTATTCCTATGTATATTATAAACATATGTCTAGTAGAACATATAGCTAGTTTCTACTTCTCTTTAAAATTAGCAACACTTATAATTGGGTGTTGGACACTTTTATTTGTTCCTAGGAAAAAGTGTTAAAGTTTTAGTGCTGGAAGCAGCCACTTTGGTATTTTTAGCTTCCTCAGAAAAGGTAAATAAATGGATAGGACCTGGCTGACAAGGGAGCTGATGGAACTGCATCTTCATTCGGCCCATTCTCATCATTTAGTGAGTGGGTGAGCTACAATGGGGCACCACTCCACATGCAACAAGATTGTTATATGACTCACTCACCTAGTAACTGAACAGGTCTGAGACTGTCAGCTAAGGTCTGGCTTTTACTGTCCTGGTTTGGTTTGGTTGTGGCTAGTTCCTATCCAGTACAAGGACCCTGTCCTTTCTGAGGATAGGAAATAGCTTTTTGCCCCCTAGTGGTCAGGTCCTGTATAGGGATTGGAACTAGCCAGCTCACACTGAGAGAGCTAGTTCCTTTACCTTTTTAGCATCCAGTAAGAAGGTACTGGACAGCACACGTCTAACTCTTTCAGTGCCAGAGGGGGCTTACCCCTTTGGCACGTAAAGGGCTAGTGCCGTCTGTACCTTGCTACAAATATTATAAAGTTAAAATTATGGATGTCTACCTATGCTAGAAAATACATAATGGTTTCAACCATAATAAGAACAGCCTGACCCAAGGACAACCGGACAGCCCCGGATCCTTTCATTCGGGTGACAATAGCACTCTTAAGGGTTAAATGGGACTCTAAGGGTTAAATCCTTCTCCAGCTATGTATTTAAATATTGACGTGCGTCTTTTAATACACGACATGAGACTCTCGCTCTGTGAAGCAGCGAGATATTCTCATGTCGAGATTTGGATTCCAGCTACTTTGATATATTACATTGCAAACCTTCAATTTCAATGCTATTTTGTAAAACTTCCATTCAGTCGGATTTCAATCGTTAGTTCTCTGTACCATGTGACCAAACAGTCACATGGTCTGCTGACATCACCTGGGTCCTTCTACTGGATAGGAACTAGCCACTACTGGTTTGGTTTGAGGCTGTGAGTAGAGACACTAATGTGGCACATCTTATAACTGGCTGTCTGAGACCGATTGGGCAGCCCGACAAGCGCTACTATGCTCTCATTGGCTGTCTGAGCTGAGTAGGCTAACCAACCAGCATTACTGCTCTATCATTGGCTTCCTGATACCCACTGGGCAGCCTGACAAGCACTACTACTCTCTCATTGGCTGTCTGAGAATGAGTGGGCTGACCAACAAGCATTACTGCTTTTGTCATTGGATGTCTGAGACCATTGGGCAGCCTGACAAGCACTACTTCTCTCTTATTGGCTGTCTAAGAATGAGTGGGCTGACCAACAAGCATTACTGTTTTGTCATTGGATGTCTGAGACTGAGTGGGCATGTGATAAGCACTACTACTAGTAATATAATTGGTGAGGCTGAAAGAACAGATGAGTCCATCAAGTCCAGCCCATGCCAAACCACCCCTGTTGACCCAGAAGAGGGCAAAAAAAAAAAACATTGACGCCATTTTCAATTAAGACCCAAGTGGGTAAAAAAAAAATCCTTCCTGACTCCAAATGGCAGATCCAGTCCCTGGATCAACATCTTGGGCTGGATTCTATTACAGGTGCTAATTTTATCACTGCTTTTATCTCCAGTTTTCCCCATAGACTTCAGTAGTAAAATATTTGATAAAATGGGAGGTAACATCTCCTGCAATAGAATCCAGCCCCTTATCTGCTTTGAAGCCAACTGTTATAATTCTCAATATTGTTCCGTACTACATAGGTAACCATTATGTTTTTGAAAGCAATTGCAGTATAAGCAAGCACCTGATGCAGATGCAAAGAAATCCATATGTTTACTGCCCTTACTGTAAAAAAAATCCCTGCCTTTGTTTTAGTCGAAAGCACCTTTCCTCTAGCTTAATGGATGACCTCTCGTTCTTTGCTCAGATCTTTGAGTGAAAAGTCTTTGTATTGACCTTGACTGTATTTGCAAATAGTAATCATATCACCTCTCTCGTTGGATTCTTGAGTCCGAGTGGGCAGACTGACAAGCATTACTACTCTCTCATTGGTTGTCTGAGACCGGGTGGGCAGACGGATAACACTACTACTCTGTCATTGGCTGTCTGAGACTGACTGAACAGATTGACAAGCACTACTGCTACTACTCAGTCATTGGCTGTCTGAGACTGACTGAACAGACTGACAAGCCCTACTATTCTGCCACTGGATGTCTGAGACCAAGTGGGCAGGCTGACAAGCACTACTCCTCTCTCATTGGCTGTACAAGTGGCAGACTGACAAGTATTACTTCTCATTGGCTGTCTGGACCCATGTAGCTCAGAGTGATGGCAGTGATGTTGAATATGCAGGATGGTGCACAGTCCCATGAAGCCAGTTCTAAGCTGACCAGGGATGATGTCAGGGTCACTGGGGTGGGGGAGAACAGGTGCCCATTGCTCAGATTCATCAGACAATCGTTACTTTCACCTACAGGCTCATTAAATCCTTCACGCCGGCTCTGTAAATAGGGTACAAAACACAAGGCTGTATGCACAAAGAAGAGAATGGAGTAACTGTGGGGCAAACAACCTGCAACTAAATCTCCATTGAGTTAAATCAGTCTTTTAACCCCATGAGTGCTGGAGAGGTCTCCAGTGCCTTGCTTTGCAGTAGACTTGCCCCAAAACTACTCCAGATTACACAGTACATCAGCCCCACTGTAAGAAAAGATCTTAGGGTGAGGGGGCTGCATGAAGAATGTATTAGCTGGTTTAACCCTTTGCTGCTCTTCAAAGGATGATCTTCGCACACAGCTGGGAACCTCAAACCGCCAGCTAGTGGAGATGGAGGCCGAACGAGACGGCGCCGCAGCTAGGGTGCAACAGCTGCAGAAAACACTGGCAGAGTGTGAGGAGGGTGAGACGTGCTGCAGAGTGATAAGGGGTTGAGATGTACTGCAGGGTGGTTGGTGAGATGTGCTGCTGATTGCGAGAATGGTGAAATGCGCTGCTGAGTATGAGAAGGATGAAATGCTCTGCGGAGTGTGGGAAGGGTGAAATGCTCTGCTGCTGTGAGGAGTGTATGACATGCTACAGAGTGATAAGAGGTTGAGATGTACTGCAGGGTGTGAGAGTGGTGAGATGTGCTGCTGAGTATGAGGAATGATGAGATGTGCTGCTGTGTGTGAGGAATGATGAGATGTGCTGCTAAGTGAGGAATGATGAGATGTGCTGCTGTGTGTGAGGAATAATGAGATGTGCTGCTGAGTGTGAGGAATGATGAGATGTGCTGCTGTGTGTGAGGAATAATGAGATGTGCTGCTGTGTGAGGAATGATGAGATGTGCTGCTGCGTGTGAGGAATGATGAGATGTGCTGCTGTGTGTGAGGAATAATGAGATGTGCTGCTGCATGTGAGGAATGATGAGATGTGCTGCTGTGTGTGAGGAATGATGAGATGTGCTGCTGTGTGAGGAATGATGAGATGTGCTGCTGTGTGTGAGGAATGATGAGATGTGCTGCTGAGTGAGGAATAATGAGATGTGCTGCTGAGTGAGGAATAATGAGATGTGCTGCTGTGTGAGGAATGATGAGATGTGCTGCTGAGTGAGTAATGATGAGATGTGCTGCTGTGTGAGTAATGATGAGATGTGCTGCTGTGTGAGGAATGATGAGATGTGCTGCTGTGTGTGAGGAATGATGAGATGTGCTGCTGAGTGAGGAATGATGAGATGTGCTGCTGAGTGAGGAATAATGAGATGTGCTGCTGTGTGAGGAATGATGAGATGTGCTGCTGCTGAGTGAGTAATGATGAGATGTGCTGCTGCTGAGTGAGTAATGATGAGATGTGCTGCTGCTGAGTGAGTAATGATGAGATGTGCTGCTGTGTGAGGAATGATGAGATGTGCTGCTGAGTGATAAGAGGTTGAGATGTATTGCAGGGTGTGAGAGTGGTGAGATGTGCTGCTGAGTGTGAGGAATGATGAGATGTGCTGCATGTGAAGAATGATGAGATGTGCTGCTGAGTAAGGAATGATGAGATGTGCTGCTGAGTGTGAGGAATGATGAGATGTGCTGCTGTGTGAGGAATGATGAGATGTGCTGCTGTGTGAGGAATAATGAGATGTGCTGCTGTGTGAGGAATGATGAGATGTGCTGCTGAGTGTGAGGAATGATGAGATGTGCTGCTGTGTGTGAGGAATGATGAGATGTGCTGCTGTGTGTGAGGAATGATGAGATGTGCTGCTGATGTAATTTTTTTTTTTATTAAAAGCAAAGCGCAGTGCAGACGGGAAGCTGAGCAGCGCACAGACCTCGCTCATTGTGCAGGAGGAGACGCTGCGCCGTTATGAGAGGGAGCGCAAGATGGCGATGGAGAAGACCGCCAGTCTGGAGCGCACGCTGCAGACTGTGGAGAGTGAGCAGAGGACAACACAGGTACCCGCAGTTCTAGATTAGCGGTGGGCACAGTACGTCACCGGGGAAGATGTGGCCCTCTGTTTCTAGGGGAGGTTTGTGGGCCATATGTACCAAGACAAAAGTGTCCGATTCTAGTTCAAACCAAGTACAACCTATAAATATTCAGAATTTTTTAAATGGGTCTTGTAACCCCTTGAATGCCAGAGGAGATTTCAGCACATTGCTTCCCAATGAGTCAGAGACATGTCCAGCATTAAAAGTCCCATTTAACCCTTTGGGTATCCCTCTAGCACTCGAAGGGTTAAATCAGTTAACGATTTGCACTTAGTTTATCCCACAATTCCACCTATAAAACTTCTGCCATTATTTAGTGCCAAAGGGGTGTTCAGTGCATTCATTTGGCCACTGAAACGGTTAAACCAATATATCAGGGTTGTCACTGAACATCGTTTCTCCATAGGGGCTAATAAAACAGCACCATCTAGTGGTAATTTTTTATAGACTTTCTCAGATTAAAAAAAAAAAAGAAAGAAATCAAACAAGTTTGAAATGCATTACGTTTTGAATGCAACATCTGTTAGCAATGGGATTAGCATTGTTTCTCTCAGCAAGGAAAAGGTTACAATATATGTATTTACTCATAATAAAACACTACTGTGCGTTTACATAAGTGGGACTTTTCATGTGTTCCTTGTGGTGAAATTGTCTCGTTTCTCTTTTCTCTGTGTATATAAAGCCCTTATTGCCTTATATTTATGGAGATGACTTTTTGCCGAGTGAAACATTTTACTGAACACACTCACTCACCATTTCACAAGATCATTCACTCACACACATACTCATTTACTCACACACACACACACGTACACAATCAGCCTTTCAATCATTCACATACACCCTTTCACTGACACACACACACACACTCATTTACTCACATACATACTTACACAATCAGCCACACACTCACCATTTCACATGATCATACACACACACACTCATTCAGTCACTTACACATTCACACACATAGACCCAGTCAGTCTTTTATACAATCATCCACACATACCCACTCACTCATTCACACACACACACACACACACACACACACACACACACACACACTCATTTACTCACATACACATTTGCAAACTTACACAATCACCCTTTCTCACAATCATTCACACACATCCATTCACTCACTCAAACACTCGTTTACTCACAAACACATATATACACTTTCATCCTCACACTTTCACATTACTATTGACTGATCAAAGTATCTGGGTCTGGACTGAATTTACTTATCATATTTCCATTCTAAACAATGTCATGTGTATGTGTATAAGAGAGATGTTTTCATATTTATCTGTATAACATGCCTGAGGAAGAGACATGAGATGTCTTGAAAGCTTGCATTTTAAATCTGCTTAGTTAGCTAATAAAGGTATCAACTTGACTATATTTTCCTAAATGATAATTCACTCATTGGTGTTTCAGGACAAGGTCAGCAAGATGAAAGCCAATGAGACCAAGCACGAGAGTGAAAAGAGGCGCCTAAAGGAGGTGCTGGATGCCTCCGAGAACCGTAATACCAAGCTGGAGCTGTCCCGGCGTGGCCTGGAGGGGGAGCTGCAGAGGCTGAAGCTGGTGCTGGCTGACCGGGAAGCTGAGATGCATGAACTACAGCAGCGAGTGGAAGATCTGCAGAAACAGGTGAGTGGAGCGACCCAGAACCCCCTGGCTTAGCGCAGCTAGCGAGAATGGAAGGAAAATCCAATTTCACTGTCGTCCAATACAGGTTACTGGTACACTGGGAGGCGTCAGTCCCCTTTAAGTAGGCAGGAACATTCTCTAAATGTATGCAGGGGGGTGGAGCCTTCCTTCCCTCTCAGGCTGGCTCATCCAGTCTGCCCCCCAGAATTGTTTGTTCCTGTGTAAGATACACAGGTGGAGAACATCTCTCTTCAATTTTTAGTTGTTTGTTATTTTCTGTCAAATATGGAATACCACCATTAGGCAGGTTACCAGGACTGACAATGCCCTCTCCAAAGTGGCTAGTTTCAGTGCCCAGAGCATTTTGGTGGACCTTAAGCTCTGAAGAGGGAATAATCTTGATTTCAAGTGATTCCCTGGGGATTCCTCTCTGAGGTACTCCTCTTTCCCTGGTGACCCGAAGACAGAAGATCTGCAGAAAGGTGAGCCACCCTTTGAGTGCTGAAGGTCCACTTGTCCCACAGTGTCCCTTAACTGGGCTTGTATTTGGGAGTTCTCATTGCGCACTCTAGCACTCATTGGGTGTTTATGTATATATATATATATATATATATATATATATATATATATATATATATATTGTATATATAAGTGTATGTCTGTGGTTTTGGAGCAGTTTATGTGGCATATTAACCCCTTCTTTGCTGGTTTGACTAGTTTAATGGGGTTTTAGGACACTTCCTTTATAGGGTAGTGTTTTCTTATGTTGCACATGTGTTTACTGTGTATTTTTAACCCTTTCCCTTTGGGGGTTAATGTTATTAAAAATTATGTTCTGCGCCTTTAAGGCGCGCTTTACCGCACGGACGCCATTGCTCCTTCACTTTCAATGGGCTTACACTGTTTGGGACGTATCTCTGGAACCGCTTCACACAGCGAATTCAGAGAAGGCTCATTTTTCTTGTCTACCCTTGCTCTATCATCCGGTTTATAGTTCAAGTGTGTTGGGGGGCTTCGGGCACTGTTTTAGTGTACTTTTTGGGAAAAACTACATTTCCCATGAGCGATTGATTCGCGCCTAATTTCTGATTGGCTCCCATCGCGGCAGCCATTTTGGGCACTTTTCTCAATAAGTATCCTATACAGCGCTTGGACAATCCTTTTCTCCTCTGCTGATTGACCCTTCGCCTGCCAGAACAGTCTATATTTAGCATTTCTGGGGTGAAATATCAATCTTACACACTACAATTGGGTGATTCATTGTACAGTTGGTTATTTTGACAATGTATGAATGTCTTTACCGCTGGAGCTAGGGACTAGACCTAAGACTAAGGAAGCTGGGGTTCAGTATCCCCCATTGCGCACTGCTCTTCCTGTCACACAGGGCTACCTGGAGTGTTCTCTGGTCATTTCTGCCCAGCAGGCTCTGAGGTTCCTGGCAGCAACCCAGGGCCTTCCAGCCTTGCTATTGAGCCAGCTTGGGTGCAAGAGTCTAAGGCTGCAACTGGAGATCTTTACAGCTCTTCGCATCCCAGGTACAGGGGGCATTTCAGTTATGGCAGACCCCCTTCTATTATCAGATCCTCCCTGCCTCAACCTCAGGGAGCACCTGATGTGTTAGATTCTTCTGAGGAAGAATTGTTGCTAGTTTGGAATGTTGAGGTTGGTGCTCCTTTGGAATCTTCCAGGCCTCTTAAGGGACCCATTTGTAACTGATCCTGAAACCTCTACTGAGGGCCTGATCAGGGCTGTATTACCCACTCTCAACATTCCATCGGTTCAGGAGGTTCTCTCTGTTCCCTCTGATGTTTTTCAGGTGCCTGTAAAGCCCCTTACTCATTTTCCTCCTATCCCAACTCTTGACCATGGACTACTCCAGACAAGTCCTCTTCAGTGTCTAGAATGTTTGCTAAACCTTTTCCCTTTTCTCAAACAGAAATGACTACATGGGTTCATCCCCCTAAGGTGGACTCACCCATATCTAGACTGTCTCAACTTACTGTCTACATGTTTCTGACGCTGCAAGATTGGACTGACAAGTAACTTGAGGTTTCCCTCAAGTCCATTTTCGCTTCTTTTGGTTCTGCTTTGCGTCCAGCCTTTGCTGTTGCATGGGTTATCCGGGCTGTTGCAGTCTGGACTGTGCAACCCACTGGTGGTCTGTCAGAATGCGCCTACTTCAGAGACATTATGTCTCTTTGTTATTCTCTCTGTAGATCAACGCTATGTTTCTGCTGCTGCCCTTGATGCCACCCACATGATGGCAAGGGCCTCCACTACTTCTGTGGCAGCTTGGCGTGCGCTTTGTCTTTAGATTGGCCTGCTCTCACTGCTTCCAGGAAAGTTTTCCTTTCTTTGCCTTTTGAGGGTACTTCCTTGTTTGGATCCGAACTTAAGGAACTGCTAAGAGGGGCCTCAGGGGTTAGAGTGTCTTCTCCCCTTGGTTTCAAGCTCAATATATAAATAAATAAATGGGTTGCCGTTTACGAGTAACTGGTCTTTTCGTTCCTTTTCTCTCAGTCGTTCAACGAACCAGGTGGTGCCATCTGTTCCACGTTCCTCCTGGACCATGCAGCAATTGCGGCCCTAGGCCGCATACAAGCCCTAGACTTAGTGTCTGCTTCGATATGATTCTCGACACCGTGGGATGATTCGGTGTCGGACTTGTGAGCTTTTCTGGTGGTGTTTGAGGGATACTAGATCCCTTTCCCTCCCACGAAGACGCTATTCAGGTTCTTCTGGACAAGGATGTCCTGGATCAGGTCCACCCTGCAGTCAGGGGTTCAAGATTCTATTCAAGCCTCTTTGGATAAATAAAAGGGTTGTCGGATGCCGCCCTATTTTGGATCTGAAAGATCTTAATTCCTTTGTAGTGCAGTCTCACTATCATCAGGAGTATCTGCTCACAGTATTTGCTGCGGGGGAGTTTCTTGCTTCTCTGGACCTTAGGATGCGTATTGCTCTTCCTAGTCCTTCTAGAGAGCAGGCAGTATTTGAGTTTAACTGCGCCAGAGCTCATTTTCAGTTTCAGCCTTCCATTGGTCTGTCAACAGCCCCAAGTTTTCAACGGGGATGGGGGCCTTGATATCCGTCCTCCATCGGGACGGCATCAGAGTTCTTCGTCGCGGACCACTTGCCTTATGCAAGCATCAGCTGCCGACCTTCTTCTTCAGCAGGTCCAGACCTGTATTCCATTCCTTCTCTTCACGGTTGGATTGTGAATTAGGTCCAGTCAGACCTTGTTCCGTTCGGCACCTGGGTCTTCTGTTCGATACTTAGAGGTCCACGGTTTTTCTACCGGACCAGGTAACCATCAACTTACTCGAAGGACCTCAATGATCCTATCCCGCAATCGGATCTTGTTTTGTAGTTTTTTTTTTTTTGTTTTTTTTTTCTGGTGGGGTAGTCCATCTCCACGATTGAGGCGGTTCCATTTGCCATGGTACATGCCAGGGCACTTCGAGGTTTGTGATATGGACATGCTGGGACCGACCAGATCTTCGGAAGCTACCGATCTCTCTCTCCCTCCTCATGTCGAGTTGATCTTGGAGTGGTGGTAGGGCCTTTCCAATCTCCTCTGGGAAGATCCTTCCTGATTCCCTACTGGACCGAGGTCACATCGGATGCCAGCCTCCTGGGCTGGGGAGCTGTTCTGGGTCGCTTCAGCGCTCAGGGGAAGTGATTCATGGAGGAGTCCCTCCTTCTCATCTTCGGGAGTCTCACCTGGTGGACGAGTCCGACAATGCCACGGCAGTGGCTTACTTCTTCAGTCAGGGCGGGACACGAAGTCTCGCCGCTTGGTTAGAGGTAAAGGCCATTCTGTCCTGGGCAGAGGTTCCTGTTCCTGTCATTTCCGCAGTGATCATTCCAGGCGTACACAACGTTATGGCAGACTTCTTCAGTCGTCACGCAGTCGACTTGGAACGTGGGAACTACATCAGGTCGTGTTTCAACTCCTAGTTTGAGATGAGGATTCCCTCAGTGGATCTGATGGCAATGGGACACAACAGGAAGATTCCGCCGTCTTGCTGTCTGTGGAGAGACACTTTAATTCTGATGCGGATGCAATGTCCATCCCTGGACATCCTCTCTGGCCATTTTTTCTCCTCTCCCTATGTTAATATGGGCGTTACAGGAATTGTAATTGGTATGTTGTCTGGTAATTTTGATTGTTCTAGATTGACATTGTCAACCTTGGTCTCTGGGGTTTTGACCCTATCTGTGGTGGAGTCAGCTTGGCTCTCCTTTCGTCCAGCTCTTCTTCTACAGGGTTATCTGTGGAAGACTATGTTTTTCGGCTCAAGTCTTTGGCCTATATGTTGAATCCTCGATTTTTAGGAAGAAAGGGTTTTCTTCTGCTGTGGTGTCTACTACGCTACGCTCTCGTAAGCCTGTTTCTTCCAAGATCTATCACTGAGTCTGGTCGACCTTTGTGTCGTGGTGTGCTGACAGGGATCTGTCTCATGCCTTTCATCTTCCTACTGTCCTGGCCTTTTTATAGGACGGTGTCGATAAGGGGCTCAGTCTGAGTTCTCTGAAGGTCCAGACTTCTGCGCTTTCTGTCTTTTTGCAGGAGCGTTTTGCTGTTCTTCCTGATGTCAGGATTTTCTTCCGAGGTGTGGCTCATGTTCGTCCTGCCTTTAGAAGTCCGGCTCCTCAGTGGGACCTTACTCTGGTTTTGGGGTTCTTCAGCGCCCCCCCTTTGAGTCTTTGGCTACTATTCCTTGCGCCTTTGTCTTGGAAGATGGCCTTCCTTTGGCTATTGTTTCAGTTCGCCGGGTAGCGAAATTACAAGCCCTGTCTTGTAAACCGCCGTATTTAGTGTTCCACAAGGATAAGGCCGTGCTTCGTGTTTCTCCGGAGTTCTTGCCTAAGGTGGTCTCCGAGTTCTACATCACTCAGGAGATTGTGGTGCCCTCTTTTTGCCCTAATCCTTCCTCTGACACGGAGTGGTATCTCCACTTGTTGAATGTTGTGCGTTGTCTCAAGTTTTATGTTCATCGCACTGAGTCCATTAGGAAGTCTGAGGCTCTGTTCGTCATTCCTGAGGGTCCTAGGGCAGGGAGACAGGCATCCAGGCTATCCATTGCATCTTGGATACGGTCTATTATTCATAAGGTTTACGAATTGAGGAATAAGCATGTTCCCTTTCGGGTTACTGCTCATTCTACTAGGTCACTTGGGGGCCTCTTGGGCCTACAAGAATCCAGCATCTGCTGACCAGCTGTGCCGTGCGGCCATTTGGTCTTCTGTGCACACCTTTTTGGAGCACTACCTTGTGGATGTGTTGGTCTCGGCTGATGCCAGCTTTGGGAGGAAGGTTCTAGAGGCAGTATTGCCTGTCTATGGTCGTCTTCTTCTTCTGTGGTTCTTAGTGCTTCCTTACTGTTGAGCCCTGTTTGCTCTAGTTCAGTGTGCTGTGCAACAGTTCCTGGGGTCTGTTTTACCCCTAGCTGGTGTCCGTTGACACTTCTGTTTTGTTGGAATCTCTGACCGGTTGGTTCATAGAGGTCCTGGTGACTCTGGGGGCCCTGCGCCTGGTCCTTGCCTTTTTTCCCGCCTCTGGGAAACTCAATGTTTGGACATCCCAGTGTACCAGTAATCTGTATTGGACGACAGTGAAAATAGGATTTTAGTCTTACCTGTTAAATCCTTTTCACTTAGTCCATACAGGTTACTGGTCTCCCACCCTGTCAAGAGACCATGCTTGGCTCTCCTGTGGCATTCTGTGGGAGTCCTTCGGGGCATGCTCACAGGAGTCTTCTTTCCTTCTTCTATCTAGTCTTCTTCGTTCTCAAACAATTCTGAGGGGCAGACTGGATGAGCCAGCCTGAGAGGGAAGGGAGGCTCCACCCCCTGCATACATTTAGAGAATGTTCCTGCCTACTTAAAGGGGACTGACGCCTCCCAGTGTACCAGTAACCTGTATGGACTAAGTGAAAAGGATTTAACAGGTAAGACTAAAATCCTATTATCATCATCATAGATTAGAACTGAACACCCTGCTGCCCTTCTGCTATTGTTGGACTACAGGACCATATGTTCAAAGGAAAAGTGGAGGAATTCTGTGGCACACCATCTGCAATAACAATTCCCATTAATTTAAATTGGGATTTTAACCATTTGAAAGCTAGAGCAGTTGTCAGCGTATTGCTCTGCAGTGCACTGGAGACAATTCTAGAGTTCAAGGGGTTTAAATCCCCATTTAAATCAAAGGGAAATTTTGGAATTTTTATTTTTGCCCCGTTATACAGTTGGTTTGCACAATAATTGTTCCACTTTTCTTAAAAGCATACGGCCCTTATAAGTCCAGTCATCGTCACCCAAACAATGTCAAGCTGAGGATGATGGGAGTTGTAGTCTAACAATAAATATGGGAGAAATTGCAGCACTCACTGTTAATTGTCCTTCGAATCACCTCTAGTGCTCAGCCAGATGAAAAATGCTTGTACAGATATGGGTTGTAGGAAAGCTCAGGAAGCCTTGGTTTGCACAAATACACAGGTGTTTTATTTAATCGACATTTCGGCCAATCTCAGAGGCCTTTATCAAGATTAATAAGATTGATAAAGGCCACTGAGGTTGGCCGAAACATCCTATATAATAATTCACTAAAAGTTTGTCACAACGCAGTCATGGTTGCGCATGCTGCAGTCATGCACAGTAGAGACTGCCCGTGACCTGATACGGAGCGGATCGCTCCGAATTCAGACCGTGGTCTTCTCTGCGCGCCTGTATTATTTGTGCAAACCAAAGCTTCCTAAACTTGCTTTCCTGCAACCCATATGTATGTATATATACAGTATATATGTACAAGTCTGTGGGTGTCTGGGATGCACTCTCTGAAACGATGTACACATAGCCTGGGTGCTCGTATAAAAAGAAAAAGATACATACCATTCAAGACGCGTAGAAACGTCACTCACAGGACTGTTGAAGATGTGAAAACAGGTTATATTTATTAAATCGACGTTTAGGCCGACACGCCAGCCTTTTTATATAAAGACCTGCAAAAAACCTCACTCACCGGACTTGTAGACAGGTGAATTTCAAGCAAAAAATCAGTGTTTATTTAAAGATGGTCAGTGTTTCAGTGGACACCTCCACCTTTTTCACTTGGACTTTTGTTTTGTTTTTCCTATTGACTGACCAGCTGTTGGACGCTGAGGGGAAAGTGGCCACTCTGCAGCTCTGTTTGGATCGGCTGAACATGACTCTGGGGAAGGCTCAAGAGAGCGAAACATCCCTGAAGGAGAAGGTGCAGAGCTTGTCCAGCGCTTTATCTGAATGTACCTCCAGCTCTGCCAGCTCACATGACAAGATCAATCAGCTGCAGAAAATGCTGACCAGCAGCGAGCACGAGAGGCGCATCCTACAGGTCAGAGAACTCATAGATCCAGTGACCCTGGAGGGACTGAGCGGAGCTGGTGTACAGAGCAGAGCTGGTGTACAGTGACCAGAGCTATGTGCAGAGCGGAGCTGGTGTACAGTGACCAGAGCTGTGTGTGCAGAGCGGAGCTGGTGTATAGTGACCAGAGCTGTGTGTACAGAGCGGAGCTGGTGTATAGTGACCAGAGCTGTGTGTGCAGAGCGGAGCTGGTGTATAGTGACCAGAGCTGTGTGTACAGAGCGGAGCTGGTGTACAGTGACCAAAGCTGTGTGTGCAGAGCGGAGCTGGTGTACAGAGTGAAGAGCTTTGTGTGCAGAGAAGTGCTGGTATCTATAGTGCAGGGCAGTGTGATGTAGAGCAGAGCTATATACCGACTGCAGGATGGATCTGGTATAAAGCAAAAGCTCTGCAGAGTAAAGCTGCTATACACAGTGCAGAGCTGTAGATGTGTAGATTATCATTATTACAGTGCAGAGCTGTATCCATGTAGTTTATCATTATTACAGTGCAGAGCTGTATCCATGTAGTTTATCAGGATTACAGTGCAGAGCTGTAGGTGTGTAGTTTATCAGGATTACAGTGCAGAGCTGTAGGTGTGTAGATTATCATTATTACAGTGCAGAGCTGTATCCGTGTAGTTTATCAGGATTACAGTGCAGAGCTGTATCCGCGTAGTTTATCATTATTACAGTGCAGAGCTGTATCCGTGTAGTTTATCAGGATTACACTGCAGAGCTATATCCGTGTAGTTTATCAGGATTACAGTACAGAGCTGTATCCGTGTAGTTTATCAGGATTACAGTGCAGAGCTGTATCCGTGTAGTTTATCAGGTTACAGTGCAGAGCTGTATCCGTGTAGTTTATCAGGATTACAGTGCAGAGCTGTAGGTGTGTAGTTTATCAGGATTACAGTGCAGAGCTGTATCCGTGTAGTTTATCAGGATTACAGTGCAGAGCTGTATCCGTGTAGTTTATCAGGTTACAGTGCAGAGCTGTATCCGTGTAGTTTATCAGGATTACAGTGCAGAGCTGTATGTGTGTAGTTTATCAGGATTACAGTGCAGAGCTGTAGGTGTGTAGATTATCATTATTACAGTGCAGAGCTGTAGGTGTGTAGTTTATCAGGATTACAGTGCAGAGCTGTAGGTGTGTAGTTTATCAGGATTACAGTGCAGAGCTGTGTCCATGTAGTTTATCAGGATTTCAGTGCAGAGCTGTATCCGTGTAGTTTATCAGGTTACAGTGCAGAGCTGTATCTGTGTAGTTTATCAGGATTACAGTGCAGAGCTGTAGGTGTGTAGTTTATCAGGATTACAGTGCAGAGCTGTAGGTGTGTAGTGTATCATTATTACAGTGCAGAGCTGTATCCGTGTAGTTTATCAGGATTACAGTGCAGAGCTGTATCCGTGTAGTTTATCAGGATTACAGTGCAGAGCTGTATCCGTGTAGTTTATCAGGATTACAGTGCAGAGCTGTATGTGTGTAGTTTATCAGGATTACAGTGCAGAGCTGTAGGTGTGTAGATTATCATTATTACAGTGCAGAGCTGTAGGTGTGTAGTTTATCAGGATTACAGTGCAGAGCTGTATCCGTGTAGTTTATCAGGATTACAGTGCAGAGCTGTAGGTGTGTAGATTATCATTATTACAGTGCAGAGCTGTAGGTGTGTAGTTTATCAGGATTACAGTGCAGAGCTGTATCCGTGTAGTTTATCAGGATTACAGTGCAGAGCTGTATCCGTGTAGTTTATCAGGATTACAGTGCAGAGCTGTAGGTGTGTAGTTTATCAGGATTACAGTGCAGAGCTGTATATATTGACTTGTCAGGTTATTATGGGTTATTCTCACACAGGAGCGGCTGGAGGCTGCCCGTCTGGCTGTATCTGAAGGGAAGAAGCAGCAGTCGGGGCTGATTGAACAAATCCAGGCGCTGCAAGATGAGCACAGTGAAGGAGCGCTGAGGTGCGAGGAGCTGGAGGTGCAGGTCCGGCAGCTGCAGGAGGTGAGCTCTCAATGAGTCCATTTCTGTTCCCCTGTACGTATGTCCATCCCTTTCTCCTAAATTATTTTTTCTTTTTCATTCTGTTATATCTTTCCTCATTTTGATGAATAACAAGTCCTCGTCCTCTCCGAGGATTTTTAGGTGTCTCTACCACCCAAATAGTGTCTGCATATTTATAATATTCATTAAAATCTCAATATAACTTACACCAGCCTATTAAATTTCAAAGTGGATCTTAATTCAAGTTTACATATTTGCAAACTGTTGTGTTAGCTAAAAGACCAGCAGATGTGCAGTTAAAGGGATAGTAATACTTAATAATTACTAATCCCTATATTAAAGTCCTATTAAAAATAAATGTATTGCCCCCAGTGTCATCTCTCAGACCTTTATGATTTGAGAGATAATCGCTCCTAAAGTTGCCCTCTCCCTCCCCCTTCCCCAAAGTCAGCGTTGTAACTGACTGAAGGGAAATCCGGTATTACTTGTATCAGGCGGCTCTGCAGCAGAGCCGCGATCGCGTTAATAAAAAAAAAAAAATTCACTAAAACGGTCTTCTACGTGTGCTTGCAAACCAAGCACACTGCGAACCAAGCACAAACCGAGCAAAAACCAATCACAAACCGAGCAAAAACCAATCACAAACCAAGCACAAACCAATCACAAACCTAGCAAACACCAATCACCAACCAAGCACAAGCCAATCACAAAGCACAACCCAATCACAAACCAAGCACAAACCAAGCACATGTAGAAGACCATTTCAGTGAAAGATTTCTTTTTTATTAACGCGATCTTGGCTGTGCTGCAGAGCCGCCTGACGGCCACAGGTCAGAACCGGTCTGGGTAGTCAGATAAGCCGGGGTCATACATGGAGCGAGTAGTCAGCCAGAGCCACAGGTCAGAACTGATGTGGGTAGTCAGACAAACCGGGGTCATACACGGAGCGAGTAGTCAGCTAGAGCGACAGGTGAGAACCGATGTGGGTAGTCAGACAAACCAGATCAACACGGACCGGAATTGGAAGCCAGGCAAAGGGTCAAAATGAGACAGAGCAAACGTAACGAGTACTAACAGGAACACCACGTAAGGGCAACTAACACTAGGCCCAGGGAAGTATAAATAGGCACACTCTAAGGCGGGAATCAATTAGGCAAATCGAATCCGTACCTATAAACAAGTGCAACGTCACTGAGACTAGCAATGTGTGCCTGCACCTGTGACCACCAGATACAGCAGAGAAGAAGCACGAGGGTAACTGGCAGCACGGATGCCAAGGAACACTGTGATAGGGGCGGATTCCGGGAATCCTAACTAGTGGAATTGTTAGAGCATCCAGTGCTACTGCCTGTGGATTATGTTCTCTTGACCAAAACTTTGGCAGTTTTCTGTTTATTCTTGAAGCCATCATGTCTATTTCGGGTTCTCCCCAGCGATCTGTTATCTGAAGGGGAATTTCCCATTTTACTTCCCATTCCCCCTGCGTCTATGGTCTGGTGACTTAGGTAATCTGCCTCCCAATTGTTCACTCCCGGAATGTATATGGATGACAATGCTGGAACATGGTTTTCCACCCAGAGAAGTATTTTCTCCACTTCCCCACCCAAGAAGCTTTGCTCTTTGTTCCTTCCTGGTGATTTATGGAACTGCGGAGGCATTGTCGGACTGAATCCGAATGGGAAGGTTCTCTGCAATCTTTGTCCATGCTGAGAGCGTATTGTGAATTACATGTAACTCCAGAATGTTTATGGGTAGGAGTGATTGAATGGAGTGATGTTCACACACTGCACCCCATCCGAACAGACTGGCATCTGTCGTGACTATTTTCCACACTGTTATGGAGAAATGTTTTCCCGTGAACAGGTTTGGACTTGTGAGCCACCAGTGTAGTGACTTTCTGGTGGTCTGTGATATCGGCATCATGTGGTGAAGATGGTTTGGATTTTTGGACCAACAGCGGAATAGTTACAATTGTATGGGTCTCATGTGAAACTGAGTAAAGGGGACTGCCTCTCAGGGCCGGCCCAAGACATTGTTCTGCCTGGGTCCAAAGATGAAATGCTGCCCTCCCTCCGCACACCAAAACCCGGCACATCCTTAATTATATTAACCCCCCTCCTGCCCCTAAAATCACATACAACTGTAATGTTGTTTTTTCCACCCCTTGTACCTCTTTCTCCACCCCTTGCCTTTTTACACCCCTTGTACATCTTTCTTCACCCCTTGCCTTTTTACACCCCTTGTACATCTTCCCCCCTTGCCTTTTTTACATCCCTTGTGCCTCTTTTTTTCACCCCTTGTGCCTCTTTTTACCCCTCTTTTCACCCCTTGCGCCTCTTTTTTTTTTTTACCCCTTGTGCCTTTTTTTCCCCTCTTTTCACACCTTGTGCCTCTTTTTTCACCCATGGTGCCTCTTTATTTTCTTCTTTTCACTCCTTGTGCCTCTTTCTTCCCCTCTTTTCACCAACTGTGCCTCTTTCTCCCTCCTCCCCTTGCCTGTTTCTCTTCTCCTTCTTCTCCACTTGTCTGGCTCTCTCTTCTCTGCTTTTTACTCAGTCTCCCCACTGATGACAGCCGGGACCGTGTTACATGTGGAGACGCTGTGTGATGCATGCTGGGATTTTCTTAGTCAATTTGGGAGCCAGTTTTAAACTTGCACTGTCCTCCGAACAGAGGAAGAAAACCCTGGCATGCTCCACGCGGTTTATCCACATGTGACATGGTCCCAGCTGTCATCAGTGCGGGCAGTGGGGAGACGCCACGCACTAAATAACATGCCTTGGAGTGGCAAATTGCTGTTCCTGTCAGAGTGCCGCCTGGGTCCATGGACCCACCGGGACCCATGGAAGGGCCGGCCCTGCTGCCTCTATTGTGGCTACCATTTTTTCTGCATTTTTCATAAGTGTCTTCTTAAAGGAGCCTTAAACTTTTTTTTATGGAAACACATATTTTATAGATCTTTTCTTGATGAATAAATAAAACAAGGTCACTCCCATCGCTGTCAGATTTTTTATTCAAAATTTATAGCAGTTCAAATAAACAGGAAGTGAATTTACTGTGTTTACTTCCTGTTAGTTCTAACTGACAGGAAGTGAATTTACTGTGTTTACTTCCTGATAGTTCTAACTGACAGGAAGTGATTCAGCAGTTTCTATCACATTCTATGGAGAACTGTATGTCTCTGACTTTTCTGACTTTCCTTTCCATTAGAATCTAACAGGAAATCTAATTAGAATTTGACCACTAAAGGGCACTGCTAATGTAAAAAAACATGGGTTTAAACTGTAATAACTCTGGAAATATAAATCTCTCAGCAGTGGAAGTACCCTTATTTTACTCAACAGGAAAATCCCTACAATATGTATTTTTTCATAAAAAAAGTTTACTGCTCCTTTAATATTTCTGGTTGGGTGAAAAAGCTCCCAATTTTTATCCTGAAGATCTGAAATTTTCTGTATCTAATGAAATCTGTTGAGATGGTATCAGTTGGGATTTGTTAGTTAGATGAATATGTTATTGTATTAGCTCCTAGGGTGGAGCTTTTAGTAACGCAATGCCTTGAGTACCCCTCTTGCACTCAATGGGTTAATGTATATTGAGGTTACTACCCGCTGCTCTTTTATACAAAAAGGCTGATATCTCATCTCATTAACAAACACTAGGAAACAGATGAAGATGAACAAATACATAGACCGTGTGACTTAAGATGTTATGACCTTACAGAATTTGTAAAGTCAAAATAAAGTGTTATTATTTTTTTTACATGAATGAGAATTTGGTTTGTCCCATATGGTGCAGTTGTTTTGACCCAGAATTGCACCATTGGGCCCTAAAATCTGCAAGCTCTTTTGTGGGGGAGGGATGATGAGTCCCCTTTTACAAAGCCATTGATTTATGGTCTCTGCCCGGATCATTCCCAGTGTGATAATAGAAACACAGAAACATAGAATCTGACGGCAGATAAGAACCATTCAGCCCATCTAGTCGCCCATTTTTCCTACCGTAAAAACCTCAAACCTTTTTTGGTCCTTGGTCTTGTCCTATGTTCAGGACATCCTTATGCCTATGCCATGCATGCTTACATCCCCTCACTGAATTAACCTCTACCACTTCTGCTGGTAGGCTATTCCACTTATCTACTACCCTCTCAGTGAAGTAAAACTTTCTTACATTACATCTAAACCTGTGTCCCTCTATTTTTAGACTATGGCCTCTTGTCCTAACATTTTTACTCCTTTGAAATGTACTACCCTCCTGTAATTTGTTGAATCCCTTCATGTATGTGAATGTGTCTATCATTTTCCCTCTCTCTCTTCTCTCCTCCAAGCTATACATGTTCAGATCCTTTAGTCTATCCTGATATTTATTTTCCTGTAAACCAGTCACCATTTTAGTAGCCCTTCTCTGAATTCTCTCTACAGTATCTATATCCTTCTGGAGATGGGGTCTCCAGTACTGTACACAATACTCTAGAGTATCTATATCCTTCTGGAGATGGGGTCTCCGGTACTGTACACAATACTCTAGGTGAGGTCTAACCATAGGTCTGTAGAGTGGCATAACCACTTCCCTTTATCTGCTACTAATGCCCCTATACAACTCAGCACCCTGCTTGCATTCCCCACTGCTTTATTACATTGCCTGCCTGCCTTTAAAGTGTTAGTAATGTCTAAAAAAAAATAAATTTTTTTTGCATTTAGAAGAGCTTAAAAAGCTGATCTTAATGCAAAAAAACATATCTCTCAAACTGCTATGGTTTAAGAGATACGGGTGGTTAAAGTTTGATTTCTCCTACTGACAGCTGTAAAGCTGTCAGCAGGAGATCCGTGTCGGTCGACGCGGTGGCGCTTGAGAAGTGCCGAGTTCTCTTTACTTACATGGAATCCCTTCATTGGAATGGTCTAAAACGTGTGCCTGAACACTAGGCCTGAAAACTAGGCACACGTTTTAGACCATTCCAGTGAAGGGGTCGTGGTAAATAACGAGATCGCAGCACTTCTCAAGCGCCACCGCGTCGACCGACACGGATCTCCTGCTGACAGCTTTACAGCTGTTAGTAGGAGAAATCAAACTTTAAACACCCGTATCTCTTAAACCATAGCGGTTTGAGAGATACGTTTTTTTGCATTTAGATCAGCTTTTTAAGCTCTTCTAAATGCAAAAAAAAATTTTTTAGACATTACTATCACTTTAAATCATTAGAAATAATTACTCCCAAATCAATTTGCTCTGTTGTCTCTGACAGCACAGTACCCTTAATAGTATATTTTTCCTTTGGATTTTTAAAGTGATAGTAATGTTTCACAAAAACAGCAGCTCCAATTAATCTTCATAATATTTGGGCCATAGAGAGTGTTATTTCATTACTGTGAGCGTTGTAGTTCAAGTGTAATTGAACGATAAAGTTTCCCGTCCTGCCGCTTTTAGCTAGTGTAAGCCATCTCTTCTCAGACGTGGAATCCAATCCATAGACCAGACAGATAACAGAAGGGGACAATCTTCTTCCTATTAGAACAATGAAAGCCCTGCCCACCTTGACAGGTTTTTCAGGTTTTTCCCTTATCTTAATTGAAGATTGTCCCTCTCTGCAGTCTACCTGGGCACCTCCCTTCTGATCTGGCTGAGCAGTGTTACATAAGTAAAAGGGGCGGGAGTGGATACTTTATCATTGAATTACTCTGGAACTACAACTCTGACAGAATTGAAATAACACTCTCCATGGCTCAAATAGTATGATGATTAATTGGAGCTGCTTTTATTATGAAACATTACTACCCCTTTAAGTCCCAAGTGCATTATTTTACATTTATCAACATTAAACTGCAGCTGCCACACTCTTGTCCATTCTACTAGTTTACCTAAATCATTTGTCACTGTGTCCCCAGATCCTCCGTCAGCGGCAGGAGAGCGAAGGGTCCTCACTGCGGAATGTACAGAAACTGCAGGAGGAGCGGGTGCTGCTCCAAGAACGGCTGGAGGGGCTGCAGCGAGCTATGGCAAAGTTGGAGGAAGAGAAGAGGGAGATGGAGAGGTCTGCGCTACGTCTGGAGAAGGACAGGAACGCGCTGAGAATGACACTGGACAAGGTGTGTGGGGGGGGGTGGAGTCAAGGGAAGATGGGCAGATGCCAGAGCAAGAGCCAACTCTGGCTTGGATTACAGATCCTACCACACATGTCAGGAGGAATCTGTGAGGTAAAACCCAGTAAGGCTGATGTACATAGAAAAAAACTGGTGCAATTTTGCCAGCATAGTGGACACACACTTTTTTCCACAAACTCGCACTGAATTAACCCTTTGAGTGCCAGAGGGGTACGCAACGCATTGCAAAGCAATGCGTTGCCTACCCCTCTGGCACTCAAAGGGTTAGTAATGTCTGATTGTAATTTCATGTTTTATCGTAGATACTAAAAAAAATAAATTATCTGGAGCAAGTCCCGTCTCTCAAACCTTTATAGTTTGAGACATATAGCACTTTAAATTGGATGTATCACCTGCGCATTAAAATGTTATTATTATTTGTTTTTAAGCTTCCGTTTGGTTTAAATGAAACTTATAAAGTCTGGGCTGCAGCCAATTCCGTATAGACTGCAGCCCGACGCTCTGCCTCTGCTTTCCTCCTTCCTCCAATGAGAGAGGCGTCTGTCAGTAAGCTGGAGCGCTCTCATTGGCTAGATATCGATCTCTGCCAATGAGACCGCTCCAGCTTACAGACAGACGCTTCTCTCATTGGAGGAGGGAGGAGAGCAGAGGTGGAGCTCTGTAACCGCACAGAACTGCAGTCACCCGGAAGTGGCTGCAGCAGATACTTTTGCAAGTTACATTTAAACCAAACGGATAAAAAATAATAATAAGGTTTTAATGCTATTGGATGTGTCACCTAACTAATTAGAGGATGTTGTGCATAGGTGGTACATCCACTTTAAAGTCCCCCCCCCTCCTCTTTCACTGACGTGAGCTGTAAAGCTGACAGAAGGAGATTCGAGCCGTGTGACTTGTAATGTGTTGTTGCTGTGTTTTTTTGGCACGTGTGTTTTTATTTGTTCACTATGGTGACTTGTTGACTCCCCTGTGTTAGTACATTTGGCCCTAAGTTGTGTATAAAGGAACATAACATGTAGAAAAATGTATGGAAGATTTGGCATGAATCAGACAATATTTACAAGAACTGTGAATTTCATGCCTGGCTTATATTAGCCAGCGGCTCCCATAGGAGGAAGAGAGTTGTAGTACAACAACATCTGGAGGGCCTCACACAGCCCTCCCACAGTTCCAGATTTACATCCCAGCTGCTCCTAAGCAATGCACTCTAGGTCCTCTTAGCTCCGCCCATGGTCACACCCCCAGTCATCACATGGCCCCACCCCCAGTCCCATCCACTGTTTCCTGGCACAGATTCTACTCTTTGCCTATAACAAGCATGGACGAAAAAGGGTTTAAATAATAGCGTGTAAAAGGGTATAAAATGGTGCAGGAAAATTGAGATTGCTCTGGCCACGCCTATAATTCAGAATGTGGGTGTGGCCAGCACAGCTGAGGCACCACCCCTTAAAATTTGGGGCTCTAGGCAACTGTCTACTCTGACTATTATGAAATCAGGCCCTGCCCACCCCTGTCTTACGCTATCATCCTGAGGGTATTTATACTGTGTGACAGGTGGAGCGGGAGAAGCTAAAGAGCACGGAGGACAGTCTGCGCCTGTCTGCGGAGAAGGGACGCCTGGACCGATCACTGACCACAGTAGAACTGGAGCTGGCCGAGGCTCACAGACAGATCCAGCTGCTAGAGGTAAGAGACGCAGCCGCCGCGTATTAGGGACCGGCTGGGTGAAGGGTGCAGTACCCGTCCCCTACCCATGGGGGAGACTCTATATAAGATGAAAGAGATCGTAGTGAAGCACATGTATCATATACTGATAAGGGTCAAAAACAACCACATGGAGGTGATTAACTGGCCAAGAAAAAGCAAATCTACTGAATGTGGCACAAGACCAATAGATACAAATGTCAATTCAGTTCAAATATTAATGAATAAACAATATACCACAAGACTCTCTGGCACTTAAAGGGTTAATTGTTTTTCATTTTCTATGGCGCTTGTGGTATAGCCTATATAATAATTCGCTAAAACGTGTGTAACGACGCAGTCATGCACAGTAGAGACTGCCAGCGCTGTGGCTGATACAGAGCGAGGTGCTCCGAAGGAGCGTCCAGCTCTGTATCAGCCGCAGAGCGGGCAGTCTCTACTGCGCATGACTGCCCCACAACCAGCTGGCAGTGGCACTGTGGCCCGTGTAACGGGCTCTTCAACTAGTTGTTTATAAATTGACTAGTTGAACAGCCCGTTACACGGGCCACAGTGCCTCAGGCAGCCGGTCGTGGTGCAGTCACACAGTGGAGACTGCCCGCGCCTCGCCTGATACAGAGCCTCTGGCAGCCGGTCGCGGGGCAGTCACACACGGTGGAGACTGCCCGCGCCTCGGCTGATACAGAGCTGGACGCTCCTTCGGAGCGCCCATCTCTGTATCAGCCTCGGCGCGAGCAGTCTCCACTGCGTGTGACTGCCGCACGTGCAGCAGTATCTACTGCGCATGTCGGGCGTTACACACAACTTGGCGAATTATTATATAGGATATTTGAATAAACTTACATTTTACAATTACATATATATGTAATGTGATGCCTTTGAGTGGCATAGATTACACTGAAGACCTCCATGTAAATCAGAGGGTTAATGATTACCACAACGGCCATAATGACAGTCGTAAGGATTTTATATCTGGAATCTAGTCCGCTTTTCAGTAAAGTGTATAGACTTGGATTCCATTGAGGTTAATAGGTTTATTACGGGGTTTATGTACAGATATCTCCATAGACATCAGTGGGAGCCCGTGAGATAAAAGCGGTGATGACACTAATCATTTGCAGTGTAATCTAGGCCTTCGTTGGTTTGTTGCACAAGACTTTTGTTGTATTTTACTCCCCGCAAAGCATCTTGTTACTCACAGAGGCCGATGTGCTAACCAGGACCAAAGCAATTCTGGAGCAAACCAGCCGCATTATAAGGGACATAGACAAATTCCCTTTTGTTTGAATGAGTCCTTTAACCCTTTGAGTGCTGGAGAGTTCTCCAAAGATTTGCATCACAATGAGCTGGAGACAGAGCCAGCATTCAAGGGCTGAAATCCCCCCCTTTAAATTAATGGGAATTTAGAGAATTTGTATTTGTGCCCCCATAGTCCAGTGCGTCGGTGAATTGCTTTAACCGCACCATAGGTACACATCAAAATTGCAATGTGTTGGATACCTCTCTGGCACTCAAAGGGTTAAATGGGTCTTTTAAAACAGTGTAAGTTCTTATTTTTTCCCCCTATGGTGCACTTGGTTTGCTCCAGAAGACTCACTATTGAAATGTTTCGCTGGTAATAGTGTGCGTCAAAACAGCGACTTAATGTCGCTAGTGTGAAAAGGGCATCTTTAAAATGCTGCCATGTACCCCAACCTAACTACCCCCCAATCCACCCTCCAAGTGTGACAGTCACTTGACCCTAACCTAAGAACCCTAACAACTAACCCTAAAAATAACTAACCTAAACCACCCCTAAACCTAACAGAGAAAGACACTAGACTAATCTACTAGATACTGACCTAACAACCTAACAGTAACCTAACAACCTAACCTAACAGATACTGACCTAACAACCTAACAGTAACCTAACAACCTAACCCAACAGATACAGACCTAACAACCTAACAGTAACCTAACAACCTAACGTAACAGATACTGACCTAACAGTAACCAAACAACCTAACCTACCAGATACTGACCTAACAGTAACCTAACAACCTAACGTAACAGATACTGACCTAACATTAACCTAACAACCTAACCTACCAGATACTGACCTAACAACCTAACAGTAACCTAACAACCTAACATAACAGATAGTGACCTAACAGTAACCAAACAACCTAACCTACCAGATACTGACCTAACAACCTAACAGTAACCTAACAACCTAACGTAACAGATACTGACCTAACAGTATCCTAACAACCTAACCTACCAGATACTGATCTAACAACCTAACCATAACCTAACAACCTAACGTAACAGATACTGACCTAACAGTAACCTAACAACCTAACCTACCAGATACTGACCTAACAACCTAACAGTAACCTAACAACCTAACCTACCAGATACTGACCTAACAGTAACCTAACAACCTAACCTACCAGATACTGACCTAACAACCTAACAGTAACCTAACAACCTAACATAACAGATACTGACCTAACAGTAACCAAACAACCTAACCTACCAGATACTGACCTAACAACCTAACAGTAACCTAACAACCTAACATAACGGATACTGACCTAACAGTATCCTAACAACCTAACCTACCAGATACTGATCTAACAACCTAACAGTAACGTAACAACCTGACCTACCAGATACTGACCTAACAACCTAACAGTAACCTAACAACCTAACATAACGGATACTGACCTAACCTAACAGATAGTAACCTAACCTAGCAGATACACCCCCAAAATCTGAAAGACACTGACCCTAATGTAACCTAACAGATATCCAAACCCAACAGACACTGACCCTAACATAGCCTAACCTAACAGACACTGACCCTAACGTAGCCTAACCCAACAGACACTGACCCTAACGTAGCCTAACCCAACAGACACTGACCCTAACGTAGCCTAACCTAACAGACACTGACCCTAACCTAACAGACACTGACCCTAACGTAGCCTAACCCAACAGACACTGACCCTAACGTAGCCTAACCTAACAGACACTGACCCTAACCTAACAGACACTGACCCTAACCTAACAGACACTGACCCTAACGTAGCCTAACCCAACAGACACTGACCCTAACGTAGCCTAACCTAACAGACACCTTACCCTAACGTAGCCTAACCCAACAGACACTGACCCTAACCTAACAGACACTGACCCTAACGTAGCCTAACCCAACAGACACTGACCCTAACGTAGCCTAACCTAACAGACACTGACCCTAACCTAACAGACACTGACCCTAACGTAGCCTAACCCAACAGACACTGACCCTAACGTAGCCTAACCTAACAGACACTGACCCTAACCTAACAGACACTGACCCTAACGTAGCCTAACCTAACAGACACTGACCCTAACCTAACACACACTGACCCTAACGTAGCCTAACCCAACAGACACTGACCCTAACCTAACAGACACTGACCCTAATGTAGCCTAACCTAACAGACACTGACCCTAACGTAGCCTAACCCAACAGACACTGACCCTAACGTAGCCTAACCTAACAGACACTGACCCTAACGTAGCCTAACCTAACAGACACTGACCCTAACGTAGCCTAACCTAACAGACACTGACCCTAACGTAGCCTAACCCAACAGACACTGACCCTAACGTAGCCTAACCTAACAGACACTGACCCTAACGTAGCCTAACCCAACAGACACTGACCCTAACGTAGCCTAACCTAACAGACACTGACCCTAACGTAGCCTAACCCAACAGACACTGACCCTAACGTAGCCTAACCTAACAGACACTGACCCTAACGTAGCCTAACGTAACAGACACTGACCCTAACCTAACAGACACTGACCCTAACGTAGCCTAACCCAACAGACACTGACCCTAACGTAGCCTAACCCAACAGACACTGACCCTAACGTAGCCTAACCTAACAGACACTGACCCTAACGTAGCCTAACCTAACAGACACTGACCCTAACCTAACAGACACTGACCCTAACGTAGCCTAACCCAACAGACACTGACCCTAACGTAGCCTAACCTAACAGACACTGACCCTAACGTAGCCTAACCCAACAGACACTGACCCTAACCTAACAGACACTGACCCTAACCTAACAGACACTGACCCTAACGTAGCCTAACCCAACAGACACTGACCCTAACTTAACAGACACTGACCCTAACCTAACAGACACTGACCCTAACGTAGCCTAACCCAACAGACACTGACCCTAACGTAGCCTAACCTAACAGACACTGACCCTAACCTAACAGACACTGACCCTAACGTAGCCTAACCCAACAGACACTGACCCTAACGTAGCCTAACCCAACAGACACTGACCCTAACGTAGCCTAACCTAACAGACACTGACCCTAACCTAACAGACACTGACCCTAACCTAACAGACACTGACCCTAACGTAGCCTAACCCAACAGACACTGACCCTAACGTAGCCTAACCTAACAGACACTGACCCTAACGTAGCCTAACCTAACAGACACTGACCCTAACCTAACAGACACTGACCCTAACGTAGCCTAACCCAACAGACACTGACCCTAACGTAGCCTAACCTAACAGACACTGACCCTAACCTAACAGACACTGACCCTAACCTAACAGACAAAGAGAACTGGGTCGCACACTTGATACACAAGATGGATGGGAATAAAATCACTTCTTTATTGAGAACCAAGCAGATACACCGAGCACATACGATTTTGTGCGAAACGCGTAAGATGTATGCGCTCTCTGCTATAACTGCCTGGGACCAAATCATCCTGCATGTTCTGTCACGACAAGTGGTTTTCTCTTTTGATTGGTGCTTTGATGGTAATGAGGTTTCTGATTGGTTGGTTTATTGGCGCTCTCTCTTCCACCCGCTGTCCTGTGAAGGTGCAGTTATACAGGGTTAGGCGCAAGATCACGTTCAGCCTGGTGAGTGAGGCCCAGTAAGCTTTACTCAGGGAGCATCAGAGTCGAGGTGTGTCCTGCGCTAAACCCTTACCATCCATACCCTGGCATCATCCTCCTCCCATCCGTGCCTTACATCCCGCCCATGAATTACCTTGAAATGCCCGCAACTCATCACCAACCCTCTTCCTTTTATTAAACCTTTGAGTGCCAGAAGGGATTGCAATGCATCTTGTGCACTCTGCTGACACTCGTTGGGTTAAAGGACCACTGACACCTAAAAATGAAACGGGGTCATATACATTTTAATATCTTGTAAAAATTATCTCTTTGGTACAGGAGATCTGAATTGTAGTCTTAAAGAGGATCTGTCCCCTTTCCAAATCCTTCCATCATTGGCAGTTTTTACAGTTTTAGTGTTACTATCTCTTTAAGTCCTATTGCGTTCGCCTTTAACAGCAGCAGCTGCACGTAATTGTGAGCAGTACAGTCTGTGATTGATGTATTGTATACCAGTGGTCACACATCACCAGCGGTAGACTTTAAAGGGGTAGTAACACTTAAATCCCATATTGTAGCAATGATAAAAAGAATTTAATTGTCCACGGTGTCATCTCTCAAACCTTTATGGTTTGAGAGATAACCGAACGCAAAGTTCCTCCCCCCCCCCCCCCCCCGAAGTCAGCGTTGTACTGACTGCAGGGATATCCGGTATTATTTGCATCAGGTGGCTCTGCAGCAGAGCCGAGATCACGTTAGTAAAAAATAATTATTTCACTGAAACGGTCTTCTACGTGTGCTTGCAAACCAAGAACAAACCAAGCACAAACCAAGCACATGTAGAAGACCGTTTCAGTGAAATAATTATTTTTTTACTAATGCGATCTCGGGTCTGCTGCAGAGCCGCCTGATGAAAATAAGACCGGATATCCCTGCAGTCAGTACAAAGCTAACTTCAGAGAGGGGGGAGGAAAGGGGGAACTTTGCCCGCGGTTTAGAAATGACACCGGGGACAAATAAATTCTTTTTATCATTACTACAATATGGGAATTAGTAATATTTAACTATTACTATCCCTTTAATGTCAGCGATCCGCATACGCCATCCTCATAGAACACACAGGGAAACGGACTGTGACATCAACCAAGGCCGAGATGTTCAAAAAGTCATAATAATGATAAAATTGTCGGATCTTGAGTTAGTGGTAAAACGACAATATTTTCAGAAGTAAATCCGTCACGTTTGAAAATGCAGCTAAAGAATTAAAAATAACGGTAAGAAGATCTTGATGAACGTTGCCTTCAAAGATTCTGATGTTAAAAATGTCTTTGATTTTGTCTTTGAAACAAAACTTTTCAAAGAAAAATCATTTTTTTGCCTTTGAAACAACAAATTGCTTCTCACTCCTGCTGACAGCACTTTAATTTGTCTTCTCCAAGTTTAGACCATTTTTATTTTGTCGGGAAAACGATGACGTTAATCAGACAAAAAATGTGATGTTGAAACAAATATTTTTTTCTGAAAATACCTTACAATATGACGGTAGATTAAACCACGCCCACTTTTAAGACAGCTTTTTCCCCTGGACGGAGATGGCGGAATTGGATGCAAAAAATGATGCAAACATGTTTGAGAATTGACGGATCGTGGCGTAAGAAATTTATTATTCTGATTACAGACAATTTCAGTTACCACCCCTTTCTGAACATCTCGCCCCAAGTCGTGTACTGCGTGTTAATACATAGCGTAGATCTTAGTGTGTTTAAAGGAGCACCCCTGGAACTCCCACAGACTCGCTGCCCTCCCCTTGGTGGAAGAGGTGTTAACAGGAGTCTTTTCGGTATTAGGCCAGCGTAAAGGGTGTCTCCTCTCTTAACCCTTTGAGTGCCAGAGGGGTACGCAACGCATTGCAAAGCAATGCGTTGCGTACCCCTCTGGCACTCAAAGGGTTAATTTACAGTGGCGTCTCCGTTGTACATTCTCCCCAGCTTCTGCAATCTAACAAATATAATATAACAGTTTTTCTGAATAGAAGAGGTGAGGCAACTAATCACCACAAATTAAAGGGATAGTAATACTTTATTTTATTTTGTAGGCATTAGAAAAACATGAAGAACGATATAAGTCTTATCTCTCAAACCTTTATGGTTTGAGAGATATTTACAAGTAAAGTTTCCCCTCCCGCCCCTTTTACCTAGTGTAAGCCATCTCTTCTCAGATGTGGAATGCAGTCCATAGACCAGACAGATAACAGCAGGGGACAATCTTCTTCCTATGAGAACAATGAAAACCCTGCCCCCCTTGACAAGTTTTTCAGGTATTTCCCTTAAATTAATTGAAGATTGTCCCTCTCTGCAGTCTACCTGGACATCTCCCTTCTGATCTGGCTGAGCAGTGTTACATCGGTAAAAGGGGCGGGAGGGGGATACTTTGTCATTGAATTACTCTTGAACTACAACTCTGACAGAATTGAAATAACACTCTCCAAAGTCCAAATACTATGATGATTAATTAGAGCTGCTTTTATTATGAAACATTACTATCCCTTTAACTGTCCTAGATCTGTTGTCCCATTATTACTCTGGAGCGCGGGATTGTACTGTGAATAATGACATAGCGTCCCATTCACCTCCTCATTGTGATCTGATGGATTGGCTCCCTTCGTCTTCTGAACACAGACGGGGATCACTGTGACTGCTGAGAGCACTCCCCATTTGTTTAAAGGGCCACCACCATATATATACATACAACTCTGTGCTTTAACATGCATAAATGTTCACTGTATATATGGAACAGGTGGTATCTTATATAAATATATATCAGTTTCACAAGTTCTTAAGTTCATTCACTGTTTTAGCCTCTACCATTTCCGCTGGGAGGCTACTTCATGTATCTAACAACCTTTCTACAAAGTAATTTTTTTCTTACATTTCCTTTTGTTTTTCCTCACTCCAGTTACCATTACTAATGAATCCATCTGACCCAGTTTTTCATATTTAGGTGTCTGGTTCCCTTTGCCAGAAAATCAATCCTTCCACTGAGTTCCTCACGGCTGTTCCCTTCCTGCATTGTTTTACCTCTGTGTGCGCAATAGCTTCCTCACTCTAGGAGTAGGCAACCATTGGCTCACCAGCTGTTAAAGACTACAATTCCCATCATCCCCAACAGACAGAGAGCCAAAGATTTCCTACTGCTGCCTTACTCCATTACACAGATCTTCTGCTAGATGTTTCTGTTCATCCCTGGTCATCATGATTGTACCTCACCATCTCCTGGTTTGGTCATCTGATGACCCCTAATCCCCTAGGTTAGATGAGAGCATTAGTTGTAGATGCAGAGCATGTTTCTCCTGCCGGTCCCTGTGCCTCCTGTCTCAGCTCGGCCCTTATCTCCCCTCAGGCTCAGATCGCCGACATGGAGCAGACCCATTCGCAGAGTCTGATGGAGACCGCTGCGCGTCACCGACAGGAGCTTCAGCTGGAGATCGAGAGGCTGCGTAATGCCCAGAGCCAGGCCGAGCGCACACTGGATGCACGTGAGCGCGCTCACCGTCAGCGTATTAAAGGGCTGGAGGAGCAGGTAGCGGAGCGCAGAGCATTTCGCTCATATTTTTACTAATCACTTTCCTGCGATTTCATTCCAGTGGCAGAAGTTGATATTATATAATAGTATTAATAATTATTATTATTGTTTTATTATTATTATTGTGGTTGTAAATGGACAATTCTCCAATACCCGGAGTGGAGTACCTCAGGGTTCAGTATTGGGTCCGCTGCTTTTTATCATGTTTATAAATGACCTGGAAATAGATATAGAAAGCAAAATATAAATTTCACTGTCGTCCAATACAGGTCACTGGTACTCTGGGAGGCGTAAGTCCCTTTAATAGGCAGGAACAACTATGCAAATGATTTGCAAGGGGCGGAGCCTCCCCTCTTACTTAAGCCACCTTCTGGCCAGAGCCACTTTAGATTGATTTGTTCCTGGTGTGCTTGCACACCAGGTAGAGAACATCTATGCATCTTAGTATTTTATTATTTTTTTATTCAAATATGGAATACCACCATTAGGAGGGTGACCATGGCTGTGAATTGCCCTCTTTAAAGTGGCTGGTGCAGCTTCCAGGGATTTTCTGTGGACCTTATGCCCTGAAGAGGGGACAGCTTGTGTTAAGCAGCTCCCCTATTGGGGAATTTACCTCTGGTTCTTTCCCACCTTATCATGGTCACCTGAAGACAGAAGTCCAGCAAGGAAGGTGAGTCACCCATTGAGTGCTGAAGGTCCACTTGTCCCCACAGTGTCCTTTTGATGGGCTTGTATTTGGGAGTTTTAATACACTCCAGCACTCATAGGGTGTTTTTATTGCATTATTACTGTTTATGCAATTTCTGTGTTATTCTCTGGGTTTTGGAGCATTGGGTATTCATTTATTTATGTTTCTCATGTGTTTCATGCTTGTTTGGGCACTTTTTAATGTTTTACTAAACTTTATTAAAAATGGTGTTCCGCGCCTTTAAGCGCGGCTTTTTCCCGCTCAGACGCAAGGGCTCCTTTACTCTCTATGAGAATTCACAGTATGGGACATATCTCTGGAACCGCTTGTCACAGCAACTTCAGAGAGGGCTCATTTTAATTCTAGGCTCCTGCTCTATCATCCGGAATGTGTTTTATTTAGGTGGGGTGTTCAGGGGGGCTTCGGGCACTGTTTGGGGTACTTGTAAAGGAAAACTACATTTCCCATGAGCGCTTGGTTCGCGCTCGTTTCTGATTGGCTGTCATGACGGCCGCCATTTTGTGGTACTTTTCCTAGGCGAGTACACTACGCAGGGACCGAGCCTTCTCTCTCCTCAACAGATTAACCCTTCGCTGGCCAGATAAGTCCGTTTTTAGAACATTTCTGGGGTGAAACTTTAATCTTTCACACTTTTTCTGGGTGATAGTGTTATTAGTGGGGTATATTGACGCTGTGAGCATGTCTACTTCACTGGAGCTAGGGGCTAGACCCAAGTCTAAGGAGGATGGGGGGTCTGCTACCCCCATGGCGTTTTGCTCCTCTTGCCACATTGGGCTGGATGGCGATAATGTGGGGGATCTATGCCCTAATTGTACTGGTCAAGATAGCAACCCTGGGCTTCCCAGCCACGCTATTGAGCCATCTTGGGTGAGGGAGTTTAAAGCTGCCACTAGGGATCTCAGATCCACGCTTCAACTCTTTCCCTCTCAGATACAGGGGGCTCTCCAGGTCTGGCAGACCCCCTCTACTATCAGGACCTCCCTGCCTAAGCCACAGGGGGCTCCTGATATCACTGATTCTTCTGAAGAAGAACTTTTACAGGATTCTGATGCTGAGGAACGTACTGTTATTGAATCTAACAGGTCCATTGGGGACCCCTATGAGTGTGACCCTGAAGTTTCGGCTGAGGGTCTGATCAGAGCGGTTCTGAATACGCTCAACCTTCCTCTGACTCAGGAATCCACTTATGATCCTACTGATGTTTTTCAGAAAAAGCCATCTAAGCCAGTTGTTTGTTTTCCAACTAACCCTACTCTTGCCCGTCTGGTTTCTGAGGCATGGAAGAATCCTGATAGATCTTCCTCTGTCTCCAAAAAGTTTGCTAAACTTTACCCTTTTCCTGAGGCGGAGCTGGCAAAGTGGGTTCATCCTCCCAAGGTGGATGCTCCTGTGTCTAGACTATCCAAATCTACCGCTTTGGCTGTCTCGGATGCCTCTGCCCTGCAGGACTGGACGGATAAGAAGCTAGAGCTCTCTCTTAAGTCTATTTTTGCCTCCATTGGCACGGCCATGCGCCCAACCTTTGCTGTGGCATGGGTTAATAGGGCCATTGCGGCCTGGACTGAACGACTGACTGAAGCAGTTCGCCAGGATGCGCCAGTATCTGAACAGTTGCAGCTACTTGCTAATATCACTGAAGCTCAGAACTATGTTGCTGACGCTGCTTTTGATGCTGTGCGCATGATGGCGAGGGCCTCCACTTCTTCTGTGGTGGCTAGACGCGATCTTTGGCTGAAAAGTTGGTCTGCTGATACAGCCTCTAAGAAAGCCTTGCTTTCCTTGCCCTTTCAGGGGAATTTACTTTTTGGGTCTGAACTCAAAGAAATGATCAGTGAGGCTACTGGCGGTAAAAGTACTCTTCTACCCTCAGTCTTTAAGAAAAAGTTTCCAGCCAAACGCAATCGGTCCTTTCGTTCCTTTCAGACTGAGACACGCTCCTCGGCCCAAACGGGTCCTCCCACTACGCGCTCCTCCTCCAAGCCCAAACAGTCCTGGAAGCCCAAAGTTGCCTCCAAGGCCAAGACCTCCAAGACTGCTTCGGCATGACTCGCCGAACCCGGGTCCGCATCCGGCTGTAGGCGGTCGTCTCCGCATCTTTCGCCGGACTTGGGAGGAGTCAGTGGCGGACCCATGGGTTCTTCAGGTGGTGTCAGAGGGATACAGGATCCCTTTCTCTTCCCTTCCTCCTTTTCGGTTCCATTTTACTCGTCCTTCTCAGGAACCCACAAAAAGGCGTCTGTTCGACGACGCTATTCAGGATCTCTTGGACAAAGAGGTCCTGGAGGCGGTTCCTCAAGGGGACACAGGTTCAGGATTTTATTCCAACCTGTTTGTGGTAGCCAAAAAGGACGGAGGAGCTCGTCCCATTTTGGATCTCAAAGATCTCAATGCCTATGTGGTGACTTCCCACTTCCGCCAGGAGTCCCTGCGCTCTGTGATTGCAGCAATGTCTCCAGGGGAGTTTCTTGCCTCCCTGGACCTTCAGGATGCTTATCTTCACATCCCTATTCATCCAGACAGCAGGCGGTATCTCAGGATTGCCTGCCACAGGGGACACTTTCAGTTTGCAGCGCTCCCTTTCGGGCTGACTTCAGCCCCTCAGGTCTTCCAGAGGGTGTTGGGCTCCTTGATAGCGGTGCTCCATCAGGATGGGATCAGAGTGACCCCCTACATGGACGATCTTCTTCTGAAGGCCTCCTCAGCGGAGCTTCTCCATCAGCAATTACAGATGTGCATGCACAACCTGAACCGTCATGGTTGGATCCTGAATCTGGACAAGTCGGACTTGATTCCATCTCAGAGGCTTCTGTTCCTGGGTCTCCTGTTCGACACTCGTCAATGCATGGTGTTTCTTCCAGAGGACGTGGCTCACCAGATAGCCGTCAGAGTGGCTGGGATTCTGGACATGGACGAAATTCCAGTTCCGAAGTTGTCGTCCTTAGTGGGGAAGTTCATTTCCACAATCGAAGCAGTACCATTTGCCATGGCCCACTCCAGGGATCTTCAGAGATTTGTGATCCAGACGTGCAGGAATCATCCGGATCATCAACATCTGTCTGTTTCTCTTCCTCCTCATGTCGAGTCGAGTCTACACTGGTGGTTAGATCTCTCATCTCCTGAAAGGGAGATCCTTTCTAGTTCCTCCTTGGACCACAGTCACTACGGATGCCAGCCTTCGGGGCTGGGGTGTAGTCTGGGGTCGCTTCAGTGCTCAGGGGAAATGGGGTCTGGAGGAATCCATGCTCTCCATCAATGTTCTGGAACTTCGAGCTGTCCGGCTGGCCCTGAGGCACTGGGAGTCTCAATTGACCGGTCTTCCGATCAGAGTGGAGTCCGACAACGCCACGGCGGTGGCTTACATCAACAGGCAAGGCGGCACAAGAAGCGGTTCCGCCTGGTGGGAGGTCAAGGATATTTTGTCTTGGGCAGAAGATCACGTGCCTGTCATCTCTGCAGTTCATATTCCAGGCGTGGACAACGTCATGGCAGACTTCCTCAGTCACACCGTCGACAGCGGAGAATGGGCTCTTCACCCAGAGGTGTTTCACATGCTCACTCAACGGTGGGGGATGCCTGTGGTGGATCTGATGGCTACCAGACACATCAGGAAGGTTCTGGTGTTTTGCTCCCGGTTGAGGGACTCCCTTGCTCTAGCAGTAGATGCCTTGTCGATCCCTTGGGACTTCCCCCTGGCTTACATCTCCCTCCTCTTCCTCTATTGGTCAGAGTTATCCAGAAGTTGAAGAGAGAACGTTGTCCTGTCATCCTGATTGCTCCAAACTGGCCTCGCCAGTCCTGGTTTCCGGAGTTGATGGCCATGTCAGTGAAGGATCCGATCCCACTTCCCGCCCGTCCGGACCTACTTCTTCAGGGGTATCTGTGGAAGGAGGATGTTCACTCTCTCCATTTGATGGCATGGCGGTTGAATCCTCGATTCTAGCAAAGAAAGGGTTTTCTCCTTCTGTGGTGTCGACTATGCTCAGTGCTCGTAAGCCTGTGTCTTCCAAGATCTATCATCGCATATGGTCAACCTTTGTGTCATGGTGTTCTGACAAGAAGCTTTCCCTTGACTTCCATCTTCCCACTGTCCTGGCCTTCTTGCAGGACGGTGTGGATAAGGGGCTCAGTCTGAGTTCCCTCAAAGTTCAGACTTCTGCCTTGTCTGTGTTTTTCCAGGAAAGGATTGCCATCATTCCTGATGTGAAAGTCTTCTTCCAAGGTGTGACTCATGTTCGACCTGCCTTCAAGAGTCCTGCTCCCCAGTGGGATCTCAATTTGGTGCTGGGAGTTCTACAGCGACCACCGTTTGAATCCTTGGCTTCCATTCCATTACGTCTTGTGACTTGGAAGATGGCCTTCCTTTTGGCTATTGTGTCAGTGCGCCGGGTGGCAGAGTTACAGGCCTTGTCTTGTAAACCTCCTTACCTGGTGTTCCACAAGGATAAGGCTGTGCTTCGCACTACCAAGGAATTCTTACCCAAGGTTGTGTCTGAGTTTCACATCAATCAGGAGATTGTGGTTCCCTCTTTCTGCCCTAATCCTTCATCTGACAAGGAAAGAGATCTCCATTTGTTGGATGTGGTGCGTTGCCTCAAGTTTTATGTTCATCGCACCGAGTCTATCAGGAAGTCTGACGCTCTATTCGTCATTCCTGAGGGGCCTAGGGCAGGGAGACCGGCTTCCAAAGTTACCATTGCCTCTTGGATTAAGGCTACCATCCGTGAAGCCTACAAGTTGCGGAATAAGCAGGTTCCCTTCCGGGTGACTGCCCATTCCACCAGGTCTATTGGGGCCTCTTGGGCCTACAAGAATCAAGCTTCTGCTGATCAACTGTGCAGAGCGGCCACTTGGTCCTCTGTGCACACTTTTTCAAAGCACTACCGAGTTGATGTACTGGCGTCGGCTGATGCCAGTTTTGGAAGGAAGGTCCTGGAGGCAGTCTTGCCTGTGTAGGTCTTCCGCTCTGTGATCCTTAGTGCTTCCTTACTGTTGAGCCCAGTTGGCTCTGGTTCCGTGTGCTGTGTTAGTTCAGGGATTGTTCCCTTGATTGGTGTCCGTTGACACTTACAGTTTGGGCTATGTTATTAACTGGTCATAGCAGTTCTAGTGACTTGGGCCTTGCGCCTGGTCCTTGCCTTACTTCCCGCCTCTGGATCAGCTCAATGTTTGTACATCCCAGAGTACCAGTGACCTGTATTGGACGACAGTGAAAATAGGATTTTAGTCTTACCTGTTAAATCCTTTTCACTTAGTCCATACAGGTCACTGGTCTCCCACCCTGTCAAGGGACCAGTCTTGGCTCTCCTGTGGCATCCAGTGGGAGACCGTTCGGGCATGCTCACAGGAGTCTTTCTTTTTGCTTACCTGAGGTCAGTTTTAGGGTCTCAAATCAATCTAAAGTGGCTCTGGCCAGAAGGTGGCTTAAGTAAGAGGGGAGGCTCCGCCCCTTGCAAGTCATTTGCATAGTTGTTCCTGCCTATTAAAGGGACTTACGCCTCCCAGAGTACCAGTGACCTGTATGGACTAAGTGAAAAGGATTTAACAGGTAAGACTAAAATCCTATTATTTGCAGATTACACTAAATTATACAGGGTAATTAATTCAGAACAGGATATTTGCTCTCTACAGTGGGACTTACATAAAATGCCAAACATGTGGAATATGAAGTTTAATGTGGGGAAGTGTAAAGTCATGCATTTGGGTGGAAATAATCCCAAGGCTACTTATGAACTTAATGGAATCATTTTAGGGGACTCGTTGCTAGAAAAAGACCTGGGAATCCTTGTCAACTACAAACTTGGAAACAGTGACCAATGTCAAACAGCAGTAGCAAAGGCAAACAAAGTCCTGTCTTGTATAAAAAGAGGTATCGAAGCAAGAGTGAATAACATTATTTTGTCATTGTACAAATCATTGGTAAGACCTCACCTTGAGTATGCAGTGCAATTTTGGGCACCGGATCTGAAAAAGGATATACTAGAACTAGAGAGGGTACAGCGGAGAGCAACAAAATTAATTAAGGGAATGGAGGACTTGACGTATGAGGAACGACTACACAAAGTATATGAGAGGTCAATACAAGGATCTCTGCAGTGAGCTATTTATTCCAAGGCCTGATCAGGTGACCAGGGGACACCCCTTGAGATTAGAGGAAAGGAGGTTTAGACTTCAGCAGAGAAAGGGTTTTTTTACGGTAAGGTCTGTTAAATTGTGGAATTCTTTGCCCAGGGAGGTGGTTATGGCAGATACAATGGATATATTTAAGAGAAGATTAGATACATTTCTTTCTAAAGGGAACATACAGAGTTATACTGTTTATCAGTAGGCAGATCAGGAAGGTCTGATAAAGACTAATTTATTTGGTAGCAGGAAAGCTATAAAATTACTGGGGTATGAGGAGAAGGTTGGACTTGATGGACTTGTGTCTTTATTCAACCTAATTTACTATGTTACTATTATTGTTATTATGCATCAAAATGTGCTCATCTGAATGGCCCGTCTAGGTCTCTGGGACACAGCAGTATGTACAGTGAAAAAAGTGGAGTAATTCTGGGGCAAACCAACTGAACTATAGCAATGCATTAGAGCAAAGCAATGCATTGGAGACCTCTCTAGCATTCAAGGAGTTAAAAGCCCCATTTCAGTCAAAGGAAATTTGGGTATTTGTCCCCTCTGGTGAAATTGGTTTGTTTCCCCTTTTGTTTGTGTGTATGATCATAAAATGAGTACAGTATGGTACAGCATGTATCTTTCCCAGATAACCAGGGCACCAACTGGGCACAGTTCTCTGGGAGGAGGTGCCCATGATGCTCCACCCCTTGACATCACTGATACATTTATCTACTTGCACTTATCTCCGTCCTGCTCTTGTTGCTTGTTCATGTTTTCCGTTATTAGTCCACTAGGGGGCAGTAGGACTTCAGAATAGGAAACAAATGGATTTTGCTCTCATGCGGAGCCAAACTGAGAACATTAATTACATATGACTTTCTCTGGGACTTCATATTGGAATTACAAAAAAAATATTTTAATTTGAGCTAATTGGATCTGTCCTGTACTTAATTTTAACTCTGTGATTGTTACATGCAATTGCAGATGATACATTTATCCCCAAATGGTCACTTAGATTACAGCTGTACTGGTCTGAGATGAAATGCAATAATAAATGTATCACCTGCACTTACATCCAGTCCAATATATGATTTTAAGGCGCAGAGGGATGAGCAGTGCATTGTGAAGGGTTAAATCAGCAGTTTTCTGATTTATTTTATGCAAATATACGTTATATTGCTTTTCCTGCTGAGTAAAACAAAGTTACACCAGAATTCTTATGGCTCAAACTTTTTTCAGTCAAATGCACTTTTATGTTCTAGTCGCATATTACAGAGAGCTTAGTAAATGGCTTGAATTCTTCCTTTCCATTTTTTGGACACCGGTTAATACTCTCCTAAACATTCATCTGTAATAAGTTTTGACTGCAAATTCTCCCAGCAGTTTTACTCAACAGGTAGTACCATATAGCAGTTTGTTTGTTCGTTAAAAAAAAAAGTTTACTGCTCCTTTAAAGCGGAACTACCACATTAGCTAAAGTCGCCCTGCGATACTTAGGCAGGTGGGGACTAGCTTAATAATCGTTATTTTATCTCTCAAAAGTAGCCACTTGTAAAGTAATCATTAAAGGGATAATATTGCTTGAAAATAATTGTATTTTATATTGTAGCCCTTAAAAAACATTAAAAATGATATAAGTCTTATCTCCCGAACCTTTATGGTTTGGGAGATATTAGCAAGTAAAGTTTCCCCTGGAGTGACATCACTGCTCAAGTCTTCAGATTTGGAATCCAGTCCGCAGACCGGCTGCGGCTCTTCAGAAGTGCTGAGATCACGATCTTTAAAAAGAATTTCTTCATTGGAATGGTCTACAAAGTGTACTTGCAAGCCAGGCACACTTTGTAGACTTCCAATGAAGCAGTTCTTTTTAAAGAAAAGAGCTGCCGGCTGATCTGTGGACCGGATTCCAAATCTGTCCACTAGATGGCAGACTTGACTAAAACAGCCAGGAAAAGGGAACTTTACTTGCTAATATCTCCCAAACCATAAAGGTTTGGGAGATAAGACATATCATTTTTAATGTTTTTTTTTTTTAAGCGCTACAGTATAAAATAAAATTATTTTCAAGCAATACTATCCCTATAATCTTCTGAGCCTGACGGCCAGGTTAGTGCAGTCTGCGTGCCTGTGACGTCAGTCCCTTCAGGTGCCGTTTGGGGCAGTGCAGCGCTGCTGACCGCGCAGGCACGCATATAAGATGTCTGCACTGATGCCTGGCTTCTGGTCTCGGACGTTTCAGGATTACTTTACAAGCGGCTACTTTTGAGAGGTAAAATAACTTATTAAGCTAGTTGCCACCTGCCTAAGTATTGTAGGGTGACTTTAGCTAATGTGTTAGTTCCACTTTAAACCTTCAGTGCCAGAGAGTTATCCCCAGGTCATTGCAACATAATGCGTTGGATACCTCTCTACCAGTCAAAGGGTTAAAGTGTCAGTAATGTCTACTTACAAGTATTTCTCAGTCTTCTGTATATTAAAACTAAACGAATGCGCTATATGTAAGTCCTTAATTTTCTGTACTTCAAAAGTTATGAATAGATAAAGATTCCCCCCTCCCCTTCTCCCCACGTCAATCAGAAGATGCAGTCTGGTCAGGACGGCTGCAGCGAGGAACAATCTTCAGTAGGGAAGTCCTGTCCTCTTTAATCAAAAGGGCAAGGATTTCCCTTATACTTACTGATGGTTGTCCCTTGATGCAGCCGTCGAGTCGTGCAACCCAATCTGAAATTCAGAGGGAGACGGCCTGAAGGGGCGGGGGATCTTTATCTCTGCATAACTATTGAAGTACACAAAATTAAGGACTTACATATAGCAGAATCTCTTAGTTTTAATATAAAGAAAACTCGGCAAAATACTTGCAAGTAGACATTACTGACCCTTTAAGAACGAGAGAATACATATATTTTTTTAGCTTCAGATTTGGAATTCAAGTCCGGGAGAGCTCAAAGTTATCCTCAGGCCTCCGCAGCAGGAGAGGATTTCAGGATCTCCTCATATGAACGCAGGTGGATCAGTCAGTAGTTAGCTCAGTCTGAAGGATCTGCCTGACGACATTCCCTTGTGTTTAACCCTCTGAGGGCAATGCGTTGGAGACGTTCTGGCATTCATTGAGTTAAAGTGATAGTAGTACTTGAAATTCAAACCATTTAATTCTGTAGATATTTACAAAATAAACTATTTGTGCCGTTTCCGATCTCCCAAATCTTTATGGTTTTGGAGATATAAGACTGCAAAGTTACCCATTCCCTCCCCTTGTGGTGACGTCAGCTTTAAAACTTACAGACGGAGCTCACAGTCCATAGACCATCCTGTGGCTCTTCAGCAGAGCCGTGATCGCGGTAGTTACAAAGAAATAATTCATTTGAACGGTCTACAACGTGTACCTGGTTTGCAAACACACATTGTAGACCGTAAGTTTTAAGGCTGACGTCACCACAAGGGGAGGGAGGGGGGAACTTTGCAGACTGATATCTCCCTAACCCATATAAAGGACTGGGAGATCGGAAATGGAGCAATTAGTTTATTTTGTAAATATCTACAGAATTAAATGGTTTGAATTAGAAGTATTACTATCACTTTAAAACCCCATTTAAGTCAGTGAGAATTTGTATTTGTCCCCTATTATGCAATTGGGTCGCCGCAGAATTGGTGATATTTAGATTCCTGCATACGTACCTAAACGATCAACAGCAACAAATCAGATTTTTTTTTTCTTGCAGTTGGGGGGGGGGATGGATCATGTCAAGTCATGCATTTGGTAGGAATCCCAAGGTTACTTATGAACTTAATGGAATCATTTTAGGTGACTCGTTGCTGGAGAAAGACCTGGGTATCCTTGCCAACTACAAACTTGGAAACAGTGACCAGTGTCAAACAGCAGTAGCAAAGGCAAACAAAATCCTGTCTTGTATAAAAAGAGGTATCGAGGCAAGAGTGGATAACATTATTTTGCCATTGTACAAATCATTGGTAAGACCTCACCCTGAGTATGCAGTGCAGTTTTGGGCACCGGTTCTGATAAAGGATATACTAGAACTAGAGAGGGTACAGCGAAGAGCAACAAAATTAATTAAGAGGAGACCTTATCACATTGTACAAGTATATGAGAGGTCAATACAAGGATCTATGCGGTGAGCTATTCATACCAAGGCCTGATCAAATAAGTAGGGGCCAACCCTCAAGATTAGAGGAAAGGAGGTTTCAACTTCAGCAGAGGAAGGGTTTTTTTACAGTAAGGTCTGTTAAATTGTGGAATTCTTTGCCCAATGAGGTGGTTGTGGCAGATACAATGGATACATTTAACAGAAGATTAGATACATTAGATACAGGGTTATACTGCGTATTAGTAGGCAAAACAGGAAGGTCTGATAAAGACTAACTTATTTGGCAGCAGGAAAGCTATATAATTCTCATGTCACTGGATTATGACGCAAAGATTGGACTTGTGTCTTTTTTCAACCTGATTTACTGTGTTACCCACAGTTGGGTTTTATATTTTCTTTTACTGACAAGCGCTTGCGTTTTACTCTATAGATGTGTCTCTGTGAGAACAGTTGGCATTAATGTTGTGACGTAAGTCACGTGATACCACAGAGCTTACAGTTGGATTGGGGCTACACTAGTGCGCCACTACCAAGCTTACAATTTAAGTAAAGCTTACCTAGTGATACTATAGAACTTATACTAGTGTAGCTCCATTTGGATTGTACCTCTGTGGTATTGTTTATGTAGCTCCATTTCAATTGTAAGCTCTGTGGTATCACTAGTGTAGCTCCATTTACAATCGGGAGATTTAGTGAGATGCAGTGGCCTACCAGCCCAGACACATGACCAGCCCAGGGGGCAATTGCCCCCCTGCCCAGCCCTCCCCTGCACCAGAGGAATTGTGGCACACAGAAAACACACAAACAAAACCGAATGGAGTTGTTTGTGGAAAATAATACATGTTGCTCATAAAGGCACATTGTTTAACCCTGTGATTGCTAGAGAGGTATCCAACTTCTCTGGCACTCAAAGGGTTAACTCCAACCACCAGTGACATTGTATTTCCACTTTATAGGGTAAATGACTGAAGTTTTTGCAAAGCACAACATCAGCCGTGCAAAGGGCATGTTTTCATGCATGAGTAAAATACATTTTCTGCACCAAAGTGATACATTGGATTTTAGCGGATTGCAATCCCCAACCATTGGCGATTGATGCACACCTTGATTTGCGTTATAGGTTTAATTCTCTGGCTCTAATGTGTCTGCATTAGCTGCATTACCTTTAAAGGAACAGTAAACTTTTTTTTTTTTTTTTAAATATATATTGTAGGGATTTTCCTATTGAGTAAAATAAGGGTACTCCCACTGCCAAGAGATTTATATTTCCAAAGTTATTACAGTTTAAACCCATGGTTTTTTTTTTACATTAGAAGCACCCTCTAGTGGTCAAATTCTAATTAGATTTCCTGTTAGATTCATATAGAGAGGAAAGTCAGAAAAGTCAGTGACATACAGTTCTCCATAGAATGTGATAGAAACTGCCTGTCACTTCCTGTCAGTTAGAACTATCAGGAAGTAAACACAGTAAATTCACTTCCTGTCAGTTAGATCTATCAGGAAGTAAACACAGTAAATTCACTTCCTGTCAGTTAGAACTATCAGGAAGTAAACACAGTAAATCCACTTCCTGTCAGTTAGAACTATCAGGAAGTAAACACAGTAAATTCACTTCCTGTCAGTTAGAACTATCAGGAAGTAAACACAGTAAATTCACTTCCTGGTTATTTAAACTGCTATAAATTTTGAATAAAACATCTGACAGCAATGGGAGTGACTTTGTTTTATTCAGCAGGAAATTCTCTGTAAAATATGTGTTTTCATAAAAAAAGTTTACTGCTCCTTTAATGTAATCATGAGATGTCCTCTTTTATAACGGTCTTCTCTTTTCTCTCTTGCCTACAGATTTCAACCCTGAAGGATCAGTTACAACAGGAGCTACGCCGGTGTCAAACTTACAACAAGCCATCCATCCTCTCAGGGAAATAACAGGGACTCCTTGTGCCAAGAGCGGTGTTTCTCACCCCCACGCGTTTTGTTGTGCTCCACCCGGAGAGGGATTTGTAGTAAATATTTTTAAGCACATTGTTTTATTTGATTTTCACGTGACTGCAGCACTGAACCAGAAGGACCATCCGTCCATCCCACGAGCTCCAGAGCTCAGTGTGGAGTCCAATACTAAGCACTCGGAGCGGGGCGGAGGGCACAGCCACAGGGTTGATATCAGGGGACACCGGTCCCCCCAGTATTACCACTTTCATGGGCACATCAAGGAATAATGGGATTTATGTATAAAAGTGGATTAAGTGCAATTCTGGGGTACACTAACTGCACCATGAAGACACGTTAAATATTCCCCTGATTTCCACTAATTTAACCCTTTGAATACTAGAGAGGTCTCAAACAAAGTTGACTTTCCCCAGAATTGGAATAATCCACTTTTATACGTAAGAGCCCTTGTCTTTGCTATACATTTTTATACATCGAGAAAGCGCACCTTCCTATACAGGAATAGAACAAAACCACTCCCGAAGGGTCCTAGAGCACGGATGGGAAACCTGAGGCTCCCCAGCTGTTGTTGGAGTATAGCTCCATCTGAGGAGGAGGATGGAAATTGTAGTCCACAGCAGCCGGGGAGCCTCTGATCTCCTCCAGACTCATCTATTTCACTGTGAACTAAACACATGTATATGTTAAATTCACTAACATTGCTTTAAATGAACAGTAACAGTTCGGATTAATAAACCCCTTGTTTACCTTAACCTGCGCAGAAAATCCTAATGGCCTCTAGTGGCAAATTCTGGGTGGATTGGATCACCAAAATGAATCTTTAACCCCTTAAGGACCGGCCGTGCACGCACTTTGCGGTCACAGAGCATTTTTTTTTTTTCAAGATCCGATTCCAAGCCCGGAATTCCATGACGGTCCAGGACCGTCATGCGTCTTAAGGGGTTAATTAGTACTGAATCTCATGTTCACAGAGACAGATGACTGGTTTTGCAAGACCCCAGCCTCCTGCAACTGAAGTTTCCTTAGGAATCCTTTTGTGGGAGGAGTCTGGGGTCTTAGAGTCAGGCAACAAAGAATCATTTCTGCTCATGAGCTCCAGCGCTAAGTGCGGGGTCCAGGATTAAGAGCTCAGATGATATGATATCTAGTTATATTTAGTACTAATTAAAGATTCATTGTGGGAACCAATCCAACAAGAGTTAATTCATAGTGGTTATTAGGATTCTCTGCCCAGAATACATTAACCCTTTGAATGCCAGAGGGTTTCACAACACATTGCGAAGCAATGCATTGCGTACCCCTCTGGCACTCAAGAAGGTTAAATTTGGGGTTTAATATTAAGAGTGGTAGTGTTTTTTTTTTAACCACTGAGCTGCTGGCAGCATATGTATCACTACTGTTATTGAGCAGCCGATTAGGTAACTCATTCAGGACCAGAGGAGTGCACAATGCATGGTGCACCCCTTTGGTCCTCTAGTGGTTAATAAAGGGAAGACACCAGATCACAGACATTCCTACATGTTGTTTGCTTGTAACGTTCTCTCGTGTCTGTGGGCGAGCATGGGGAGCGTCCTGTGCCACCGAGTAGATTTTATATTGTTACTGATTTTTTGATATATATTTTTTTAAACAAGCTCGTCCCCAGAATGGAATTCCTTATCCCCTTCGCTGCTGGAGACACCCGATGGGAATTACTAAAGGGCACAAAATGAATAAAGAACTGGCACATTCTGTCCTTTTGTAATTGGATTACACTCTCAGCAAGAGCCCTTTTCACTTGTTCTTTTTGTGCCTTGGGTTGGGGAGCAGTGCCAGTATAGTCAGCCGGAAACATGGATTAAAAATGGGAGCGTGAACATTCCTGTTCATGCCGGGTCTCCTTTCAATCTCTTTTTTTTTTTTGGGTAAAAGATTCCACACTGCAGTAAAACTGAATATATTTCATGTGCTGATTTTCAGTAAAATGGGGGAAGATATCTCCCTTTGCACTCGCAACTTCCTGCTGTGTTGTACACAGTGACGTTACAATATAGTCCCCTGACCAGGAAGTAGGGTGTACACAGGAAATTGCTTCTCCCAGTATGCTGGAAAAACAGTATGTTGGATTTCCTATAGCTTAACCCTTTGAGTGCCAGAGGGGTACGCAACGCATTGCTTTGCAATGCGTTGCGTACCCCTCTGGCACTCAAAGGGTTTAAAGACGAGAAAACTATTTATGTGAAAAAAAAAATCATATACTGTAGGGCTTTTTTTATGCTGATTCATACAAGGTACTCTTACTGCTGGCAGTTGCTTTATTCAAAAGTAATTACAGTTCAGACTCACAAAGTGAGCTGTTACTATCACATTCTACGGAGAATTGCTGTTACCTGCCCCATACAATGCCGTTGATCTGTAGGTGAACAGTCTGTTCCAGGTGGGTGACAGACACATTGCTCTGCACTCAAAGGGATACTAATTCATAATTTGTAATTTATTAATAATAAGGTGTAAGAAATAAGTCATTATAGCGCAAACTTTTTGAGGTGCAGTATCACAGTGGCCTGAAATTTTACAGCGGCGCTGTTGCTACATCATCCTATGGAGGTGGTTTATGGACACAAGGTAGTGTTGCAACAGCGCCGCTGTACAATTTCAGGCCACTGTGATACTGCACCTAAAGATTCAACTTTGAGCTGTAATGACTTTTGAATAAAACACCTCAGCTGTGGAAGTTCTCTTGTTTTACTCAGGGGATATAAATTTTGATGCTCATGGGATACTGTATGGTGTTTTGTGCTTGATCACCATGGGAATCCCTCTGAGGCTGAGGTACTAAATAGAATTGGAGTAATTAAGCAAACCAGCCGCACCCTAAGGGACAAATATGATTAACCCCATGAATTCCACCGAGGTCTCCTTCCTTCTCAATTGGTTGGAGATCTCCCTAGCATTCAAGAGATTTAACCCTTTGAGTGCTAGAGAGGTACACAACGCATTGCACCCTAAGGGACAAATATGATTAACCCCATGAATTCCAAGGAGGTCTCCTTCCTTCTCAATTGGTTGGTGATCTCCCTAGCATTCAAGAGATTTAACCCTTTGAATGCTAGAGAGGTACACAACGCATTTCACCCTAAGGGACAAATATGATTAACCCCATGAATTCCAGTGAGGTCTCCTTCCTTCTCAATTGGTTGGATATCTCCCTAGCATTCAAGAGATTTAACTCTTTGAGTGCTAGAGAGGTACACAACTCATTGCACCCTAAGGGACAAATATGATTAACCCCATGAATTCCAGTGAGGTCTCCTTCCTTCTCGGTTGGAGATCTCCCTAGCATTCAAGAGATTTAACCCTTTGAGTGCTAGAGAGGTACACAAAGCATTGCACCCTAAGGGACAAATATGATTAACCACATGAATTCCAGCGAGGTCTCCTTCCTTCTCAATTGGTTGGAGATCTCCCTAGCATTCAATAGATTTAACCCTTTGAGTGCTAGAGAGGTACACAATGAATTGCACCCTAAGGGACAAATATAACCCCATGAATTCCAGCGAGGTCTCCTTCCTTCTCAATTGGTTGGAGTTCTCCCTAGCATTCAAGAGATTTAACCCTTTGAGTGCTAGAGAGGTACACAACTCATTGCACTCAAACGGCTAAAAAAACCTTTGGAGTCCGTGGGAATTTTGGGAATATTTACTTGATTCCTAGGTCAGTTTGTCACAGAACTGATCCAGATTTGAGTACATTTCCCAGCGTCAGCAGCTCCTTGTGACCTTGTGAAGTCACTTTATCTCCCTGGGCCTCTGGCACCAAAAAAATGATATAATAATGATATTTTTATTCTTCTGTAGCGCTAGCAATTTGTTCACAGCTCTGTACACTGAATTACTTGGGCACAGAGAAGAGCTTACAATCTAAGATCCGTATGCAAAAAAGTGGAGCAGAGCAATTCAGGGCTAAACCAGCTTCCCCATGGCGGACACATAAAAGTTCCATTTCATTTAAAGGGCTCGATTCAATTGTCCCCATTAGGCCAAAAACACTCAGACTGCGTTTTTCCAAGCACTGGAAGCCATTCAATTCACAGTGCTATGAGAACATGCCTGCAAAAATATCCCTTGGCGGGCGATAAAGTCAGAGGTGTTTTGGCCCATAGACAAGTGAAACAAACGCCTTGAAGGGATAGTAATACTTCGTTTTATCTTTATTTTATTTTGTAGGCATTAAAAAACATGAAGAACGATATAAGTCTTATCTCTCAGACCTTTATGGTTTGAGAGATATTCACAAGCAAAGTTTCCCCTCCCTCCCCTTTTACCTAGTGTAAGCCATCTCTTCTCAGATGTGGAATCCAGTCCATAGACCAGACAGATAACAGCAGGGGACAATCTTCTTCCTATGAGAACAATGAAAGCCCTGCCCCCCTTGACAAGTTTTTCAGGTTTTTCCCTTATCTTAATTAAAGATTGTCCCTCTCTGCAATCTACCTGGTCACCTCCCTTCTGATCTTGCTGAAAAGGGAGGGGGACTTTGCTTGTGAATATCTCTTAAACCATAAAAGTTTGAGAGATAAGACTTATATCTTTCTTCATGTTTTTTTAATACCTACAAAATAAAATAAAGATAAAACGAAGTATTACTATCCCTTTAAGTTGCAATTCAATAGACTGCGTTAGCTGTTAAGATCCGATATGGGACGCACTTTAGCACTTAAATTTCAGACCCAGTCGAATCTTAAGTCAGCCAACACAGATATTGAAAAAAAAAAAAAAAAACCCAGTGGATGTATTGATACGAGGCCCTAAGCCCCATATCAATACATCCAAAGTACCTAAAAAGTGTTCAGTGTTAGTAGAATTAACCCTTTGAGTGCCAGAGGGGGTATAATTACCCTGCCGACATTCATAGGGTTAACCTGACTAAGGCCCGGATTCACTGATCGATACCTTCGGGTGTTCATCATTGATTTCGCGTGTTTCCCCGATTTGTGTATGCGAAGCAGGGAACTTGCGTTAATTGGTCAGTCATGGGGAAAAACACAAGTGTACGCATGCGCGAAAATGTGTATGTGTGTGTTCGCTCCATGCATTCAGATGAGATTCGCCAGCTTGAGGTTAGCGGATCACGTTTGTGGATCTATCTGGCCATCGCTTATTGAAGAATACCGTAAAATCTCGGGTATAATACGCACAATTTTACCCCACTTCACCAGGGGAGGGAGGGAAGGGATCTGGCAGGCTTAATTTTTTTTTTTTCATAAGAGGGGAAAACAAGGGTGCGTATTATACCTAGACATTCTTGTTTTCCCCTAAAATCCTGGGTATAATATACACCTGCGTATTATACACATGTACATATTATATCTGAGATTTTACAGTAAGCGATGGCCAAATACATTATGAAAGTTGCTGAATGGGCGAATGGTTAATACGCAGAGAAATCCATTGATTTCCCTGCTTATTAATCCATTCGCACCTTGATGAATCCCGGCCTTAGTTACAAAGCAACATCCCATTAAAAGTAACACATCATGGTCATCTACTGTCCATCTTCTTTTCTTCTCTTTTTTCATATATCTTGTATCTTCTTTCTTATCTTCTCTCTAGTATCTTCTCTTCTTTCTTCTGTCTTCTAGCTGTAAAGAAAAAAGAAAAATATTAATAAAAGTTTCGCTCAAATAACCCGCACACTAATACAGAGTGTAACCTCTTGATTGCCAGTGGGGATGCAACGCATTGCAGGACAATGTGTTGTGTACCTCTTTAGTGCTGAAAGGGTTAAACCATGTATTACCGTGCAGTTGAATATCAACATGCCTCCAGTTATTAAAATGTTTCCAAGTCGGTAAATATTAGTATTCCGCTTCGGAGACAAACAAAAACGCCAAGTAAATTTATACACAAATATCAGAATACTCATTTTTTACCAACTTGGAAACATTTTAATAACTGGAGGCATGTTGATATTCAACCACGCAGTAATACATGGTTTAACCCTTTGAGCCTCAGAGAGGTACTCGCGTTGTGTACTCCTCTGACACTGAAGGGGTTACACTATGTATTAGTGTGCAGGTTATTTGAGCAAAACGTTCATTAATACTTTTCTTTTTTCTTTACAGCTAGAAGACAGAGGATACAAGACAGAAGATAGAAAAGTAAAAAGCTAGAAGGGGACAGACAGTGGATGACAGTTAACCCTTTGAGTGCCAGAGGGTACGGAATGCATTGCATAGCAATGCATTCCGTACCCCTCTGGCACTAAAAGGGTTAATAATCAGTGATTGACAGTATGTCAGGCACCAATAATTAGCTTTTTTAATTTGATGTTCACATTATTGCCGCTATTTAACAGCATTTTGGGAACTTAACGCACAAAACATTTGGCCACAAGACCCTTTCTGTGGCCCAGCGTCCATTGTGCTTTTAGCCAGTAAGACAATTGAATGTCGACTTAGACATTTTCTTTTGTCGGTCGGAATCCATTTTGCCCTACCATTTTTTTTTATGGGCCCTTAATCTCTTGAATAGTAGAAAGGCTAGTATTCAAAGGGTTAAAAGTTCCACTCAAATCAGTGGCACTCTGGCGTGTTCTCATGTTCCTCCGTGGTGCAGTTTGGTTTACACCAGAATTGTTCATCTCTGATTTTATACATTTGGCCCTTAGAGTGTAAGCTCTTTGGGGCAAGGGTTCACTGTGCCTAAAAAAGTTCTGTGTACAGAGCTGTGTACAAATTGCTAGTGCTGTATAAGAATAAACATATAATTATTAGATAGTACCCCAGCCTTGTCTCTGCAGCTCCCCCGCTGTTCTCTCTCTGTAGTGCGGTTTCCTAATCTACATACAAGACACTACTCCGCACCTCCATGTGTGTGTCTTCGGCAGCAAAGGATTTTTATACAAATGTCTGTGCCTCTTTTTGACAAATAATAATAAAACACAACTTAACATTGTCATGTGTCTTCACTAATTTATGTTGTTTGTTGTCGTTTCTCATAAAATGTCCAATCTTCTGCCAGACTCCGAACTGACTGCTAGAGAGATAAGGGAGGAGATTATTCACTAAGGTGTGATAGAGGTGATAAAGTGGAGATAACTTCTCCAGTGATATCACTTCTCCAATTCCTATGTTATTCTATGGATCCTATGCACTAAGATTTCTTCAACTTTGGAGATCTCAGTGCATAGGCTCCATATAATAACATAGGAACTGGAGAAGTGATATCCCTGGAGACGTCATCTCCGCTTTCTCACCTCTTTATCACTGCTTAGTGCATCTCCCCCCCACCCCAAATCTGAATGTCTCATTCATAAGGATGCAAAATGGATCTTGTGGTTCCCAACTCTTGACCCTGCAATGTTAAAGGGAAACAGGGATTGACCCATAAAGTCATATGTACAAATAATAACCACTTCACATATGATAAAAGCCAGCGACATTACTAGTCATTGGAGGGTCCCCGGGGCAAACAATTTTTGGGCTTCTGGGACAAAACTATTTTCACAGAGACATAACCTATTGGACTCTGAAGCAAATGGGGACCCCCTTAGATGCTAGGCCCTGATTTATCTGCACCCTGCACTTATGAAACCGGCAAAAGCAATCACATATTTTTTGCTGACTGCACAATCAACAGCAGCTAGCGCGAGTGAGGGATATTTGTCTTCTCTCACACAGATGTGTCCATGCTTAAAGGAACAGTAAACGTTTTTTATGAAAACACGTATTTTATAGAGCTTTTCCAGCTGAATAAAACAAGGTCACTCCCACTGCTGTCAGATGTTTTAGTCAAAAATTATATCAGTTCAAACAATCAGGAAGTGAATTTACTGTGTTTACTTCCTGATAGTCCTAACTGACAGGAAGTGAATTTACTGTGTTTACTTCCTGTTAGTGCTAACTGACAGGAAGTGAATTTACTGTGTTTACTTCCTGATAGTTCTAACTGACAGGAAGTGAATTTACTGTGTTTACTTCCTGATAGTTCTAACTGACAGAAAGTGAATTTACTGTTTACTTCCTGGTAGATCTAACTGACAGGAAGTGAATTTACTGTGTTTACTTCCTGATAGGTCTAACTGACAGGAGGTGAATTTACTGTGTTTACTTCCTGATAGTTCTAACTGACAGGAAGTGACTCAGCAGTTTCTATCACATTCTATGGAGAACTGTATGTCTCTGACTTTCCTCTCCATGAGAATATAACAGAAAATCCAATTAAAATTTGACCACTAGAGGGCACTGCTAATGTAAAAAAACATGGGTTTAAACTGTAATAACTCTGGAAATATAAATCTCTCGGCAGTGGGAGTACCCTTATTTTACTCAATAGGAAAATCCTTACAATATATATTTTTTCATAAAAAAGTTTACTGCTCCTTTAACTCCTCCCCTCTTCTCTCCAGGAAAATCCATGGAAGGTAAGAGAACGCATTAAAGCACACACATGGGACACAGGGATGTATATTCATGAGTGATGAATAATGTGAGAACAATACAAAACCCCCATTTCTCTCTCATCCAATGTGGAACACAGGGACTGTGAGGTAAAGTTCCCCTCCACCAGAGGGCAGGGTACCTCAGAAGGGGCAGGGCCCCTTAGGCGGATTCTCCAGCTTTACCCCTTCCTACTCAGTTACAAGTGACGTAGCCTCAGGAGAGGGTGATGGGGCACTGCTCTCTTAGTTACACTTATTTATTATCGTTAATTCTAGTTACATGGGACTGTGTAATTCCCCATTAGGTGGGCTCCCGTTTACTGGTTTCCTATGAGATGGATTTCCACATTTACAGGTGTGTTTCTGGGCCTTTCCCTGTGGAGGCTGACTTGTTATATAAGCCTGTGCCTCAGTGTGGAGGCTGACTTGTTATATAAGCCTGTGCCTCAGTGTGGAGGCTGACTTGTTATATGAGCCTGTTCTTCACTGTGGAGGCTGACTTGTTATATAAGCCTGTGCTTCACTGTGGAGGCTGACTTGTTATATGAACCTGTGCCTCTTTGTGGAGGCTGACTTGTTATATGAACCTGTGCCTCTTTGTGGAGGGTGACTTGTTATATAAGCCTGTGCTTCACTGTGGAGGCAGACTTGTTATATAAGCCTGTGCTTCATTGTGAAGGCTGACTTGTTATATAAGCCTGTGCCTCACTGTGGAGGCTGACTTGTTATATGAACCTGTGCCTCTTTGTGGAGGCTGACTTGTTAAATAAGCCTGTGCCTCACTATGGAGGCTGACTTGTTATATGAACCTGTGTCTCTTTGTGGAGGCTGACTTGTTATATGAACCTGTGCTTCACTGTGGAGGCTGACTTGTTATATGAGCCTGTGTCTCACTGTGGAGGCTGACTTGTTATATAAGCCTGTGTCTCACTGTGGAGGCTGACTTGTTATATAAGCCCGTGCCTCTTTGTGGAGGCTGACTTGTTATATAAGCCCGTGCCTCTTTGTGGAGGCTGACTTGTTATATGAACCCGTGCTTCACTGTGGAACCTCTCTCTGAAGTTTGTCTGAAGACTGAAGCTTGGTAAGTTAACCCTTTGAGTTCCAGAGGGCACCATAGCAGAGAAATATAAATTCCCCAACTCCCCATTGATTTAACTGATGTTTTTAACCCCTTGAAATGCTAGAGAAGTCACCAATGCATTTTAAGGGGTTAAAAACCCCACTTAACACTTTGAGTGCAAGTGGGGTACTCAACACATTGTGAAAGCAATGTGATGGATACCCCTCTGGCACTCAAAGGGTTAAAGCAATTGGAATTTTGGGAATTTGTATTTCTCCCCTATGGTGAATAAATGCGCCCTTCTTTAGAATATACAGTCTACTAGAAAATGCAATGCGCTGGGACTTCTCTGGCAGTGAAGGGGTTATAAGACTCATTTGAATCGGTGGCAGTTTTTGGAATTGTTCTTCAGTTTGTGTGCTTTTGGTTCACACCAGAAATGCAACACTTTCCTTAGTAAATTAGCCGCAGACTATGTGTGTGCATGTGTGGGGGCACCTATAATTAATCCCTAGTGCCGCCACCAGGGGGTTACAGGAATTACACCCATGTATTTGGCCCAGCCAAGCACCCTACTCCCCAGTCAGACATGGACTTGCCCGCAACCCCAGTGATGTGGGGGGATTCTATGAAAAGGGGCCCCCAGATAACCAGACTGGCTCGTTGGAATTGTGAAGGATTTCCTCGTGCCCCCCCTCCTTTTTAAGTATATTCTGTAGGTCACATAGTAGAGAACTGGTGCGCAGCTCTGCCTCTCTATCCTCCATTACATATCGACACCTGGAATCTTCTGAAGTGAGCTCACCCTCAGAGATCTGAAATATTAACCCTTAACGCTCCCAAGAAAGTAGATTCTAGGTGCTATGTCAGTGTTTACTCTAATCATGAGATGACCCAGTCAGTCTTCAAAGTACAATACTGATATATCACTTCTTATACACTATAACATTCTACAGTTCTGATATCACTTCTTATACACTATAACATTCTACAGTTCTGTGATATCACTTCTTATACACTATAACATTCTACAGATCTGATATCACTTCTTATACACTATAACATTCTACAGATCTGATATCACTTCTTATACACTATAACATTCTACAGTTCTGTGATATCACTTCTTATACACTATAATATTCTACAGTTCTGATATATCACTTCTTATACACTATAACATTCTACAGTTCTGTTATATCACTTCTTATACACTATAACATTCTACAGTTCTGATATCACTTATTATACACTATAACATTATACAGTTCTGTGATATCACTTCTTATACACTATAACATTCTACAGTTCTGATATATCACTTCTTATATACTATAACATTCTACAGTTCTGATATCACTTCTTATACACTATAACATTCTACAGTTCTGATATCACTTCTTATACACTATAACATTCTACAGTTCTGTTATATCACTTCTTATACACTATAACATTCTACAGTTCTGATATCACTTCTTATACACTATAACATTCTACAGTTCTGTGATATCACTTCTTATACACTATAACATTCTACAGTTCTGATACATCACTTCTTATACACTATAACATTCTATAGTTCTGATATATCACTTCTTATACACTATAACATTCTACAGTTCTGAGATATAACTTCTTATCCACTATAACATTCTACAGTACTGTGATATCACTTCTTATACACTATAACATTCTACAGTTCTGATATATCACTTCTTATACACTATAACATTCTACAGTTCTGATATATCACTTCTTATACACTATAACATTCTACAGTTCTGATATCACTTCTTATACACTATAACATTCTACAGTTCTGATATATCACTTCTTATACACTATAACATTCTACAGTTCTGTGATATCACTTCTCATACACTATAACATTCTACAGTTCTGATATCACTTCTTATGCACTATAACATTCTACAGGTCTGATATATCACTTCTTATACACTATAACATTCTACAGGTCTGATATATCACTTCTTATACACTATAACATTCTACAGTTCTGTGATATCACTTCTTATACACTATAACATTGTACAGATCTGATATATCACTTCTTATACACTATAACATTCTACAGTTCTGATATCACTTCTTATACATTATTACATTCTACAGTTCTGTGATATCACTTCTTATACACTATAATATTCTACAGTTCTGATATATCACTTCTTATACACTATAACATTCTACAGTTCTGTGATATCACTTCTTATACACTATAACATTCTACAGTTGTGTGATATCACTTCTTATATAGTATAACATTCTACAGTTCTGATATCACTTCTTATACACTATAACATTCTACAGTTCTGTGATATCACTTCTTATACACTATAACATTCTACAGTTCTGATATCACTTCTTATACACTATAACATTCTACAGTTCTGAGATATCACTTCTTATACACTATAACATTCTAAAGTTCTGATATATCACCTCTTATACACTATAACATTCTACAGTTCTGTGATATCACTTCTTATACACTATAACATTCTACAGTTCTGTGATATCACTTCTTATACACTATAACATTCTAAATTTCTGATATATCACCTCTTATACACTATAACATTCTACAGTTCTGTGATATCACTTCTTATACACTATAACATTCTACAGTTCTGATATATCACTTCTTATACACTATAACATTCTACAGTTCTGATATCACTTCTTATACACTATAACATTATACAGTTCTGATATATCTCTTCTTATACACTATAACATTATACAGTTCCGTGATATCACTTCTTATACACTATAACACTCTACAGTTCTGATATATCACTTCTTATACACTATAACATTCTACAGTTCTGTGATATCACTTCTTATACACTATAACATTCTATAGTTCTGTGATATCACTTCTTATACACTATAACATTCTACAGTTCTGATATCACTTCTTATACACTATAACATTCTACAGTTCTGTGATATCACTTCTCATACACTATAACATTCTACAGTTCTGATATCACTTCTTATGCACTATAACATTCTACAGGTCTGATATATCACTTCTTATACACTATAACATTCTACAGTTCTGTGATATCACTTCTTATACACTATAACATTGTACAGATCTGATATATCACTTCTTATACACTATAACATTCTACAGTTCTGATATCACTTCTTATACATTATTACATTCTACAGTTCTGTGATATCACTTCTTATACACTATAATATTCTACAGTTCTGATATATCACTTCTTATACACTATAACATTCTACAGTTCTGTGATATCACTTCTTATACACTATAACATTCTACAGTTGTGTGATATCACTTCTTATATAGTATAACATTCTACAGTTCTGATATCACTTCTTATACACTATAACATTCTACAGTTCTGTGATATCACTTCTTATACACTATAACATTCTACAGTTCTGATATCACTTCTTATACACTATAACATTCTACAGTTCTGTGACATCACTTCTTATACACTATAACATTCTAAAGTTCTGATATATCACCTCTTATACACTATAACATTCTACAGTTCTGTGATATCACTTCTTATACACTATAACATTCTACAGTTCTGTGATATCACTTCTTATACACTATAACATTCTAAAGTTCTGATATATCACCTCTTATACACTATAACATTCTACAGTTCTGTGATATCACTTCTTATACACTATAACATTCTACAGTTCTGATATCACTTCTTATACACTATAACATTATACAGTTCTGATATATCTCTTCTTATACACTATAACATTATACAGTTCCGTGATATCACTTCTTATACACTATAACACTCTACAGTTCTGATATATCACTTCTTATACACTATAACATTCTACAGTTCTGATATATCACTTCTTATACACTATAACATTATACAGTTCCGTGATATCACTTCTTATACACTATAACATTCTACAGGTCTGATATATCACTTCTTATACACTATAACATTCTACAGTTCTGTGATATCACTTCTTATACACTATAACATGATACAGTTCCGTGATATCACTTCTTATACACTATAACATTCTACAGTTCTGATATCACTTCTTATACACTATAACATTATACAGATCTGTGATATCACTTCTTATACACTATAACATTCTACAGTTCTGATATCACTATATCAATATGACTAGTTCAGCTGTTGCCCTTCATTTTGAAGTGAAGGGGTTAAATGGATTAAGTTATCCTGGGAGATTTTTTTCTGCTGAGTTCAGGAACTGTGATGAGGGTTCCTCTCCATCAGGGCATGTATAGCTTGGGGCTACGTGGAGCTCCTGTCCAGTCTGGACATGTTCTGAATGCCTGAATCTAAAGTCCTGCAACACACAACTCTAAGGGGTAGATTTAAAGGCAGGCGTTAGGCAAAAAAAACACCAACGGGTGTTTTAACATGTAGTACGCCATTCAAAGGGCCATGTAATCATCAAGTATTACGGCCACTACACTAACGTGTGTTTTGGCCTATTAAAAAAAAAAAGCTCCAATTTTCCATTTAAAGGACTGCGTTAGCTGAAATAAATCCGATAAGGGACTCATTTACTGCACAAAACACAAAAGGGATAGTAATACTTCATTTTAACTTTATTTTATTTTGTAGGCATTAAAAAAAACATGAAGAACGATATTAGTCTTATCACTCAAACCTTTATGGTTTGAGAGATATTCACGAGCAAAGTTTCCCCTCCCGCCCCTTTTACCTAGTGTAAGCCATCTCTTCTCAGATGTGGAATGCAGTCCATAGACCAGACAGATAACAGAAGGGACAATCTTCTTCCTATGAGAACAATGAAAGCCCTGCCCCCTTGACAAGCTTTTCAGGTTTTTCCCTTATCTAAATTGAAGATTGTCCCTCTCTGCAGTCTACCTGGGCACCTCCCTTCTGATCTGGCTGAGCAGTGTTACATCAGTAAAAGGGGCGGGAGGGGGATACTTTGTCATTGAATTACTCTTGTACTATAACTCTGACAGAATTGAAATAACACTCTCCAAAGTCCAAATACTATGATGATTAGAGCTGCTTTTATTATGAAACATTACTATCCCTTTAAGACCCAGTTTTGTTGGCCGTAAAGTCCTTTATCAGATCTTTTGCCAGCTAACGCAGCTGTTAACTGGCAAAAAAAAAACAGTCCTTAATGGATGTATTGATATGGCACCCAAAGCCCCACATCAATACATCCAAAGTGCCTAAAACGTGTCCACAGTTAGTAGGATTAAGCCTATGAGTGCCAGTGCGGTATAATTACCCCACCAGCATTCATAGTGTTAACCCAACTAAATAAAGCAACATTGCATTAACACTTACCATTAATCTTGATGTCTAGCGGAGCCTACAGCTTCCTGGTCATCTTCTCTCCTTCTCTTCAGGGCAGAAAAATATAATAACAGCGCAAATAGACTCTTCTGAGTGTAGTATTTTCCAAATTATTTTCCTTCACCACGTGCTCCAAGTTGGGTACTCACTTGTAAATGAGGTTTTTACTGCCTCCCATTTTCGATCAGCATTCCTGGTATAAACCCCAGGCTGGTTAACACCACTCTGCTCACCTCCAAATAATCTCCGCAGTATCACCTTTTTCAGCCAATATTCTCACGTTTCTCTATCACCCCCTACAGGGAGTATAGTGTATTGGACACTCAATATTTTATGGCAATATAAATGTGTTTTCCAACCAATTCTCCCAAAAATAGGAGCACAAATGCATGGGTAAGGTATGAATAATCAAATATTATTTAATAATCAAAATACAATTAAAATCTCAATAGATTAAAAAGTATTAGCAATGACAATATTATTAAAATACCAGGATAACGCTTGACGCGTTTCTTAAGTCCCGCTTACTTTATCAAGAGCTTCTGACAAAACTATCCTTCTCTTCAGTCTTCTCTTCTTTTTTCTCTTCTTTCTTCTCTTCAGTCTTCTCTTCCTTCTGTCTTCTGTCTTCTGTCCTTCTCTTCAGTCTTCTCTTCCTTCTGTCTTCTATCTTCTGTCCTTCTCTTCAGTCTTCTCTTCCTTCTGTCTTCTATCTTCTGTCCTTCTCTTCAGTCTTCTCTTCCTTCTGTCTTCTATCTTCTGTCCTTCTCTTCAGTCTTCTCTTCCTTCTGTCTTCTATCTCCTGTCCTTCTCTACAGTCTTCTCTTCCTTCTGTCTTCTTTCTTCTATCCTTCTCTTCAGTCTTCTCTTCCTTCTGTCTTCTTTCTTCTGTCCTTCTCTTCCTTCTGTCTTCTATCTTCTGTCCTTCTCTTCAGTCTTCTCTTCCTTCTGTCTTCTTTCTTCTGTCCTTCTCTTCAGTCTTCTCTTTCTTCTGTCCTTCTCTTCAGTCTTCTCTTCCTTCTGTCTTCTGTCCTTCTCTTCAGTCTTCTCTTCCTTCTGTCTTCTTTCTTCTGTCCTTCTCTTCAGTCTTCTCTTCCTTATATCTTCTGTCCTTCCCTTCAGTCTTCTCTTCCTTCTGTCTTCTGTCCTTCTCTTCAGTCTTCTCTTCCTTCTGTCTTCTGTCCTTCTCTTCAGTCTTCTCTTCCTTCTGTCTTCTTTCTTCTGTCCTTCTCTTCAGTCTTCTCTTCCTTCTGTCTTCTTTCTTCTGTCCTTCTCTTCAGTCTTCTCTTCCTTCTGTCTTCTATCTTCTGTGCTTCTCTTCAGTCTTCTCTTCTTTCTGTCTTCTATCGTCTGTCCTTCCCTTCAGTCTTCTCTTCCTTCTGTCTTCTATCTTTCTCTTCAGTCTTCTCTTCCTTCTATCTTCTGTCCTTCTCTTCAGTCTTCTCTTCCTTCTATCTTCTGTCCTTCTCTTCAGTCTTCTCTTCCTTCTGTCTTCTATCTTCTGTCCTTCTCTTCAGTCTTCTCTTCCTTCTATCTTCTATCTTCTGTCTTTCCCTTCAGTCTTCTCTTCCTTCTGTCTTCTATCTTCTGTCTTTCCCTTCAGTCTTCTCTTCCTTCTATCTTCTGTTCTTCTCTTCAGTCTTCTCTTCCTTCTGTCTTCTATCTTCTGTCCTTCTCTTCAGTCTTCTCTTCCTTCTATCTTCTGTTCTTCTCTTCAGTCTTCTCTTCCTTCTGTCTTCTATCTTCTGTCCTTCTCTTCAGTCTTCTCTTCCTTCTATCTTCTGTTCTTCTCTTCAGTCTTCTCTTCCTTCTATCTTCTGTTCTTCTCTTCAGTCTTCTCTTCCTTCTGTCTTCTATCTTCTGTTCTTCTCTTCAGTCTTCTCCTCCATCTGTCTTCTTTCTTCTGTCCTTCTCTTCAGTCTTCTCTTCCTTTTGTCTTCTTTCTTCTGTTCTTCTCTTCAGTCTTCTCTTCCTTCTGTCTTCTATCTTCTGTCCTTCTCTTCCTTCTATCTTCTGTCCTTCTCTTCAGTCTTCTCTTCCTTCTATCTTCTGTCTTTCCCTTCAGTCTTCTCTTCCTTCTGTCTTCTGCCTTCTCTTCAGTCTTCTCTTCCTTCTGTCTTCTATCTTCTGTCCTTCTCTTCAGTCTTCTCTTCCTTCTGTCTTCTGTCCTTCCCTTCAGTCTTCTCTTCCCTCTGTCTTCTATCTTCTGTTCTTCTCTTCAGTCTTCTCTTTCTTCTGTCTTCTATCTTCTGTTCTTCTCTTCAGTCTTCTCCTCCATCTGTCTTCTTTCTTATATATTCTGTCCTTCCCTTCAGTCTTCTCTTCCTTCTGTCTTCTATCTTCTGTCCTTCCCTTCAGTGTTCTCTTCCTTCTGTCTTCTATCTTCTGTCCTTCTCTTCAGTCTTCTCTTCTTTCTGTCTTCTATCTTCTATCCTTCCCTTCAGTCTTCTCTTCCTTCTGTCTTCTATCTTTCTCTTCAGTCTTCTCTTCCTTCTATCTTCTGTCCTTCTCTTCAGTCTTCTCTTCCTTCTATCTTCTGTCCTTCTCTTCAGTCTTCTCTTCCTTCTGTCTTCTATCTTCTGTCCTTCTCTTCAGTCTTCTCTTCCTTCTATCTTCTGTCTTTCCCTTCAGTCTTCTCTTCCTTCTGTCTTCTATCTTCTGTCTTTCCCTTCAGTCTTCTCTTCCTTCTGTCTTTTCTTCTGTCCTTCCCTTCAGTCTTCTCTCCCTTCTGTCTTCTTTCTTCTGTCCTTCTCTTCAGTCTTCTCTTCCTTCTATCTTCTGTCCTTCTCTTCAGTCTTCTCTTCCTTCTTTCTTCTATCTTCTGTTCTTCTCTTCAGTCTTCTCTTCCTTCTGTCTTCTATCTTCTGTTCTTCTCTTCAGTCTTCTCCTCCATCTGTCTTCTTTCTTATATCTTCTGTCCTTCCCTTCAGTCTTCTCTTCCTTCTGTCTTCTTTCTTCTGTCCTTCTCTTCAGTCTTCTCTTCCTTTTGTCTTCTTTCTTCTGTTCTTCTCTTCAGTCTTCTCTTCCTTCTGTCTTCTATCTTCTGTCCTTCTCTTCCTTCTATCTTCTGTCCTTCTCTTCAGTCTTCTCTTCCTTCTATCTTCTGTCTTTCCCTTCAGTCTTCTCTTCCTTCTATCTTCTGTCTTTCCCTTCAGTCTTCTCTTCCTTCTGTCTTCTATCTTCTGTCCTTCTCTTCAGTCTTCTCTTCCTTCTGTCTTCTGTCCTTCCCTTCAGTCTTCTCTTCCCTCTGTCTTCCATCTTCTGTCCTTCTCTTCAGTCTTCTCTTCCTTCTGTCTCCTATCTTCTGTCCTTCTCTTCAGTCTTCTCTTCCTTCTGTCTTCTGTCCTTCCCTTCAGTCTTCTCTTCCCTCTGTCTTCTATCTTCTGTTCTTCTCTTCAGTCTTCTCTTCCTTCTGTCTTCTATCTTCTGTTCTTCTCTTCAGTCTTCTCCTCCATCTGTCTTCTTTCTTATATCTTCTGTCCTTCCCTTCAGTCTTCTCTTCCCTCTGTCTTCTATCTTCTGTTCTTCTCTTCAGTCTTCTCTTTCTTCTGTCTTCTATCTTCTGTTCTTCTCTTCAGTCTTCTCCTCCATCTGTCTTCTTTCTTATATATTCTGTCCTTCCCTTCAGTCTTCTCTTCCTTCTGTCTTCTATCTTCTGTCCTTCTCTTCAGTCTTCTGATTCTTCTTTCTTCTGCCTGTAAAATTAAATCAAAGTATAAGTACCAAACATGAATGAAGACATGTTTTAACCCTCTGAGTGGCAGAGGGGGTACACAACGCATTGCAAAGCAATGTGTTGCGTTCCTCACTGGCACTCAAAGTGTTAAATATCATTGTGCCATGTATATACCTCACATTAAATGCCTCGATTTAATGCCAAAATAAATAAGAATGCAATTAATAAATAGTATACATATACAAAGAAAGAAAAGTCATGCATAAATACTAAGTAAAACTACTTAGCTAAAATCTTCATGTCTCCTCCGCTTGGAGTGGCTGTGAGGGCGGCGGCAGCAGAGACACAGATGACCAACACGGGTCCCCCTTCAGCCCTGTAAGGGCCGATGCCCGTAACACACTGAGAGCATTGGAATTGAGCCAGTGAGCAGCCTCAGCCTGCCTGGCACTCAAATGGTTATCCGATAATAAGATTCCAATCCCTGTTATAGGGAATGGAATCTGTTTTATCGGATGACCCTTTGAGTGCGGCCCTATTTCATTCTGACCACCGCCGCTGACCATCCACTCTGAGTTGGTTAATAAAATGGGCCAGGGTCTGGCCCTTACCGTGCGTGCCTGGGCCTCAGTGCTGGTGCACCCGCCTGGTTCCTGAGCAGTCAGTGCCATTGTGCCACATTGAAATTCGCCTCCAAAAAGAATGAGTGGGCGGAAGGTCTTCTAACTTATAGCTCCAACGCCAAGTGACCAACGCTGCGCATCCCTTCCTCCCCCTATATATGTGCAGATACCAGGATAACAGGAAGAGTCTGGACACATGCGCAGTTCCACTGAGTGGGTCTGTGTCTGACCATCCGTCTGCCTTGGCTAATGAAGTGTAGGGTGCGGCAGGAGAAGGCTTTCTAGGCACTGTCTCTTTTCAGATTGGCACGTCTCTCTCTCTCCTCACAGCAGCCTCCGAGGTGCGTGCGGCTCTGTTCTGTGCCCCCAGTTGATGTGAACCCTAGGCTGACACCTACCTCACCTATAGGTGGAGCCAACCATGCTTTATGTCATGGCTTAAATGTGAAGTCCTTTGCTACTAGCCAGACCTGAAAAGTTACTCGCCACTGCAATACATAACATACCCACCAGGGCTGAATTTCTACTCGCCAGGGCTGAATTTCTACTCGCCATTGGCTAGTGTGAG